>JANAVB010023445.1:15000-93782 GCA_029216955.1 Iris pallida | reverse complement strand
GAGGAGAGAGAGGAGAATGAGAAGGAGAATGAGGGAAGAAGGAGAATGAGGAGGAGAATGAGGAGGAGAATGAGAAGGAGAATGAGAAGGGGAATGAGAGAAGAAGGAGAATGAGAAGGAGAATGAGGGAAGAAGGAGAATGAGGAGGAGGAGAATGAGAAGGAGAATGAGGGAAGAAGGAGAATGAGGAGAGAGAATGAGAAGGAGAATGAGAAGGAGAATGAGAAGGGGAATGAGAATGAGGAGGAGAATGAGAAGGAGAATGAGGGAAAAGGAGAATGAGGAGGAGAATGGGAGGAGAATGAGAAGGAGAATGAGAAGGGTAAATGTAGGAAATAGGGTATTGATGAGATATTGAGTTTGACTTCTAAAATGGGGTTAGAAATAAGTTGTCTTGGTAGGTGATGACTAGATGAGGGTAGTTTAGGCTAGTCTTGACCTCCGTTGACCAAGAGTTGACTTTTTGACCAAAAGTCAACTTCAAGTCAACACTTGACTTAGAATTGACCAAAACCAAACCGAGTTGACCAGTTGACTGAAAATCAACTGTTAGTCAATATTGACTTGTTTGACCTAGGGTTGACTTAGTGTTGACCAGAGTTGACCAGAGTTTTGACCAAAAGTCAACTGTAAGTCAACCTTGACCCAAATTAACCTAGTTTGACTTGGATTGACTTCCTGTGACCTTGTTTGACCTTGGCTGTCTAGTGTGACCTAGTTTAGCTTGGTGTAACTTAGTTTGACCTAGTTTTGATTTAGACTTGCATATCATGATTAGATTAGCTTTCCTTTCATTATTAAACCATGTTTTGACTTGTAGTATCTCATCTTTAGGTCTGTGATTACTCTGAGCGTCTGTTCACCTTATCAGCCAGGACCACAGGCGAGTACATTCACTGATAGTTTTCATTGTCTTGATATCTACTATATCCGATTCAGTTGTAGCGTCTTACTTGATTCTCGACATGATAGTTCACGGACTAGTATACGTCGGATCCTGTCATGAGATGTTATTCCCGAATTTTCCTTGGTATATTGGTGTGTGATATCCATGTTTCATGTACTTATATAGACATTGATTTGGGAGTGGGCTGATCACCTGCTTTTGAATCTGTGTCATGACGTGCTATGTGATCCATGACTATTCGGGGATGAGGGAATTATTAGGGGTTATATGATCAAAGCTCCATGTCCTTATTTTGCTAGCACCACCCTCACCTCACGTAGGGTGTAGCAGACAACCCTTGCCGGGTTTTCCAGGTTGGCCGGCATGACCCTTCCAGATTTTCCTGTGATTGTCGGGCCAAGTGGATAACCCTGCCCTGACTCCCTAGTCGATCATATATTGCTCTAATAATTCAAATTATATTTTACATTTATTGTCGTATCTTATATTCTAGTTCAGTTTTCTTTCTTTACTTCTCACCATGCTATGATTTCATTTACTCACATGCTCACCTGCCTTTATACTGTACCATGATTTGAGACTAAGTCCTGTTTGAAAGAAGGGTTACAACTCCGGTCCTTGTTTGGTTTAAGGGTTGTAACTCAGCTTTCAAATGGTTTCCAAGTCGCCCTATATCTTTGTCTTGTATTTCATTATACTGTCTCTTATAGTATTTGTCAATTCACATGGAACTGCTGTTGGTGGTTGTACTTGCTCATTTTCCTGACAGGATACCGTTGACAAATTTTACAGATGATTCAGAGGCTGATTGCCCGACCTATTATGGGGACGGGTTAGATAGAGTAGACTTGGACCGTGGCTTGTTAGTAGAGCCACTAGACTTTGCTCACCCTGAGTAGTGTAGTTTAGTTAGGTTTGCCTGGCCTGCGAGCCAGCTAGTACTTTTCAGACTGTAGTATTATATTATATTCTGTGATGTCTGTTTAGTCTTGGACTTGTGTGGATCTCGAACTTATTTCCTGTTCTCATCATTCGTATTTTCCTTTCCATACTATCTACCTTAGTTTTACATTTGTGATGAGACTGTAATGCTATGTCACCTCCATTCGGAGTGTATGTACTGTACAGGTACCTTTATCTGTTTAGTTGTAGTATTTCTAGATGACCTAGACAGCGTTCTACCGTCGATGCTGCGGCGTAGGCTGGACGTACCCACTTCTCGTGCCCCTAATCAGGGTGCGGGTCGTGACAAACAACCTAGACCAAAATTTATCAAATCCACCCCATCCCAACCTTAACCCAAACAATCATTAGTTATAAAATTAATAACAAATAATCACAAAATTAATTAGATGACTAAAGTTAGACAAAATAGGAAAAGGTCACTGCTGACCCCATTTTGTTCCTTTCCAATTCTCTGTAAGAGGAAAGGAGGGGCTAAAAGAACCCGAGAGAGAAGAGAGTGAGGAGAGGAAGAGGAAGAATTGGGGGAGGAAGTGGGCTCACAATTAGAACTTGCCGAGGGTGGCCGGACGATGGCGTGTCCGCGCGACGCTCATCGGAGGACGACTGCGAGTGGAGGCGACGATGCGGCGCGGGAGGCGGTGGTCGAGGAGGAACGCGGTCGTCGGGCCGGGAAGTGCAGCGCCGGTCGTCGGCTCTGGTGGCGACAATGACGCTCACTCGTGGCATTGCACGTTGGTGGTGCCAAGGGTGGTCACGGGCATCGCGAAGGAGAACGTTGGAGCGATCGCTCGCCTGGATCTGGCGACGAAGCGCAGGAAGGTGGGAGGCACCTTGGCCGGAGCAGTTCCTGGTCGTCCGGCGATAACGAACTGGTAAGGGCGATGGCCTCTTCTCCCCTCTTAATTTGTGTGGTGGGAACGGCTGTAGGTCTGTGCAATTCATGGTGGGGGAGGAGATGGTTGGTATGGTGGTGGCGGCGCCGGGGTGGCATCGGCCAGGGGTCGAAATGGTCCTGGAGGCTGTGGGTATTGGGAGCAAGGAGATTGCTGCTGGTAGTTCGATGCCGGAGTGGCAGCGGCTTGGCAGTGATGGTCGGCTGGGCTAGGTGGTGAGGACCTTGATAGTGATAGTAGTGATAAGGATGTGGTGGTGCTCGGGATGCTTGGTGTCGATGGTGGTACTGCCGGTTGGTCGGGAGGCCGGGGTGAATAGTGGCAACAAAAAGTGGGGATAACGGCTGCAATGGGTGTCTAGGGATTTATGTAGGAATTACTTATAAAATATTGGGGGATGTGTAGTAATTATAGGGTAGGTAGGGGACCCTAAAGATAATATACATGTAATAGAATTAGGAGAAAACTAGTGGAAACTAACTACTAACTGCTAACCCAAATGCTAACCACTAACATATAGTTGCTAACCAGTATTTAAAATAGTTGATAAATATATTTATTTTTAAATCATATTAAACAATATTTTCTTATACAAAATTAACATTTATAACTTATAAAAATTTATAAGAAGGACAAGATGATATATGCCAAAATATAGTTTTTCTCGAGACCAAGGACCCAACCAATAACGTTAGCATATCACGATCGAAAGTATTAAAACTCAATATTTTTAGAGATTCAGAAAAAATTCAAAAAATTCAGATAACGGAGGTTACACCACGAAAAACTCTAAGCGCACCCACCAGCTCACGAACAATATTTTTTGGCTTCTTTGGCACTGCCGGCTGATCAGGCGGCACTGGCATCTCTGCCCTCGGGTTGACTCTGGACTATGCTCCCGAATGTTGAGACTGAACCTCATAATCGGCAGAACAGAAGAACGTTGATCTGCCATCGGTGAAACCCGTACAAGCTGATCAGAAGGACTACGAACAGTGCCACTAAAAGTTAAAGGACACAAGGATCAAAATCGAGGGACATAAATAATCATTGATCAAGGCAGATATCAGGTCAAAAGATCAGAGATAATGAATAATACGAAGATATCAAAGGAGAAGGTTTATGGCTGAGATAAGTACTAGTAACCCCCGCATATCTGATAAATCAGACCTACATGGACCACTACTAAAAACCTATGTCACGTCCTAGAACCAGAATACTGGCAAGTAAGACGGACATATCCAGCTACCTAACTCCAAAGTACTCCAATACTCCGAATAGCGTATAAGTTGTATAGATGGGGGTTACTACTACAATCCAACATGCAATCCTAGGTCATGAGTCCTAGATATCTCAAACACAGGTAGAAAAGAAAAGTACAAGAGTATGATCATCACGAGTATAAAATAGTAAAACGTCCCAAACTATCATATATGGATGATCATGAAGATGGTAATAAAAAATGAAAAACTAGCAAGACTAAGCTCTACCTGCAGTCTAGAAAAATATACAATCATGTCTAAGCCCGTAGGCCAAATGTTAAGTCCAAAACATGAGCTAAACATGTGCTCGGTGGCTAAATGCCACAAAAGACTATAACAAAAAGAGCGGGCAACCACTCAGGCACCCTAGTGCTCTGGGTGGTTACCATCAAGTGGAAGGTATGGAAGATCCTCAGACTCCTCAACTAGATCTGGTCAAACAAAATCAGTAGGGTTATACCCCCAATAGCAAGTACCACAAAGGAAGCCAAACTATAAACTAAAACCAGCATACAAATCATAACAACACCTAAGTAAAGTAGTAAACGAGATAGAATAATAAATTGGTACCACAGTGTATATGAAAGAAAATTGGAAACATGTAAGGAAAATATCATGTGAACATGTAAGATAAACTGGACATGTGAGCATGTAGTGAAGCTGGGACATATGAGCATGTGAGTGTGTAGATCATGTATAGGGGGAATTGGAGGTAGAATAGGGCTCACAGCGGAACTTGTCGAGGGCGGCCGGACGAAGACGTGTCCGTGCGACGTTCATCAGAGGACGACTGCGAGTGGAGGTGATGACGCGGCACGGGAGGCGGTGGTCGAGTAGGAACGTAGTCGTCGGGCCGGGAAGTGTAGGGCCGGAAAGTACAATGCCGGTCGCCAGCTTTGGAGGCGACATCGACGCTACTTGTGGCGCTGCACGCCGGCAATGCCAAGGGTGGTCATGGGCGTAGACGGAGGAGAACATTGGAGCGGTCGCTCGCCTGGATTTGGCGACGAAGAGCACAGAGGTGGGAGGTGCCTTGGTCGGAGCAGTTTCTGGTTGTCGGGCGGTAGCGAACTGGTAAGGGTGATGGCCTTCTTCTTTCTTAATTTGTGTGGTAGGAACGACTGTGGGTCTGTGCAATTCTTGGTGGGAGAGGAGATGGTTGGTATGGTAGTGGTGGCACCGGGGTGGCATCGGCTAGGGGTCGAAACGGCCGGAGGCTGGGTGGGTATTGGGAGCAAAGAGATTGCTACTGCAGTTCGATGCCGGAGTGGCGGAGGCTTGGCAGCGATGGTCGGCCGGCTAGGTGGTGAGGACATTAATGGTGAGGTGATGGTGGTGATAAGGATTGTGGTGGTCGGGATGCTTGGTGTCAATGGTGGTGCTGCCAGTTGGTCGGGAGGCCGGGGTGAATAGTTGGCAGCAAAATGGGGGATGGCGGCTGCAATGGGTGTCTAGGTATTTGTGTAGGAATTACTTGTAAAATAATGGGTGATGTGTAGTATTTATAGGGTAGGTAGGGAACCCTAAAGAAAATGTACATGTAATAGAATTAGGAGAAAAATAGTAACAAAGATGGTAATAAAAAATGAAGAACTGGCAAGACTAAGCTCTACCTGCAGTCTAAAAAATATACAATCATGTATAAGCCCGTAGGCCAAATGTTAAGTCCAAAACACGAGCTAAAATGTGCTCAATGGCTAAATGCCACAAAAGACTATACAGAAAAGAGCGAGCAACCACTCAGGCACCCTAGTGCTCCGGGTGTTTACCATCAAATGGAAGGTACAGAAGATCCTCGGACTCCTCAACTAGATCTGATCAAACAAAATCAGTAGGGTTAGACCAATAGCAAGTACCACAAAGGAAGCCAAATTATAAACTAAAACCAGCATACAAATCATAACAACACCCAAGTAAAGTAGTAAACGAGATAGGAATAATAAATTGGTACTACAATGTTTGAAAGAAAATTGAAAACATGTAAGGAAAATATCATGTGAACATGTAAGATAAACTGGACATGTGAGCATGTAATGAAGCTGGGACATGTGAGCATGTGAGCGTGTGGATCATGTATAGCATGTAAGTACGGAAAAGAACGATAAATGACAAGATGACCTAGGGAACTATTCTGGAACCAACTTATAACCCTTAAACCAAACAAGGACCGAGATTACAACCCTTTTCCTGAATATAACTTAGCCTCTAATCAATTGTCGGAATAAGTAAAGCAAGATAAAAGCTAGACCAGTAAGACAAAACTGTACATGACTGGACTCCATCCATCAATCAAGACCAAGTTATGAGTACGACTTGATATATTAGCTAACTAGGGTTATTAAAATCCTAATTACTAACATATGCATTTTGAGAAATTCAATCCAACTACCTACCCTGCAGACTACACAACTTATCCAGGCAGCTAAAGCAATAATAAATATCAATTAGTGGATACATCATCCGAGAGACAATTGTATCCTAAGATTAATAGTGGGTACATCGCTCGGGATACAAATATACCCTCAGTAATATGCTCCACACGATGGCAAGCTAATAAGTACAATAAATATGATTGCCCCACTCGACGGTGTGCTAGAAGTGTGCGCATCGTGACAGATAGCTACAAGTCCATTTAGTATTGGGCCGGAACAAATGGCTTGCAGGCAACTGAGAATTTCTTCCCTCCCAATGCATCTAGGTAATCAACTAGTTGTTCAGTCCTTAGCATTTTATTTCAGGATTCTAGGTGTGACATTCCGCAGAATCCATCCTAGACATGAGATATACGAGACTGGACTTGACAAGACAAGAAAGAGAGTGCACTATAACAAGCCATAACAAGACAAGACATGACAGGTATTGAGACAGAAGTGCGCTACGATGAGCCACTATATCAAACTAAGCATGTACAAGAAGTAGGAGTGCTCCACGATAGACCACTGTCAGGACAAGACATGAACATATACAGGAATCCACGTAAACATGGCAGTATAAAGCAGAAAACATGGCATATATTATAAGAAATTATACTACAAAGAAAATCCAAAAACTAAACAATAAATCATGAAAGAAATAAACTTGGGAGTATTCGGAAGATCCGTAGGATTGTCGCAAATTTTTGAAAGATGATCCGTTCGTTCACAACAACTATTTGCACATAAAATGGGCCATTCGAAAGATTCGACGGATTTTTGTGGATTTTTTAAGGATGATCCGAAAACGTGTAAAATGCTTAGTAAATGTAAGAAAAATTCTCCGATGCCAAAATTCGGTCCCATATCTCGTCCAAGTCTAGTCCAGCTATACTAAATATTACAGGTAAGTCTCATATACCAATATGGACTAAGTTTAGTGGTCGAAGTTCTCGTATCATTATCGATATCGAGTTTTCCAACCAAAAAATATCAGGACATCGCAGAAGAACAAAACCTAGCTCAGACCAAAAATTTGAGATGGTGAAAATAACGAAAAACTCGAGGAAAACAGTTTTAGTAAAATAAGTTTTAGGAATATTAAACTATCAAGGCTACAAAATTAAAATAGCAGTAAAACAATAAACGTCCAGTAGTTCGACAAGATGTACTTGCCTAAGATAGCTCCCAGCCTAACTTTTTGTAACGCCTCTTCCCAAATTTTAAATTATTTTTTAGTTTTTTATATATTTTAATTATTGTATTTGAAGGTAATTTTTATCGAGACTTTGTAAAAGATATTTTGTTGTTTGTTTGCTTTCCAAAAACTGTTTAAAAATCATGGTTTGAAAGTACTAATTTACTTTAGTAATTTTTTTCATTTTTATTCTTGGAATTATAAAAGATGTCTAGATTATTATTTTGGACTTTCAAATGATTTGATTTCGAAAGGGACTTATAGAATTATAAATATTTTATAGACAAAAGAATTTGCCAATTTATTTTCAAAAATGATTTTAAATACCTTAGATTATCATGTTAGTATCAAATATTATTTATGCTACTTTTTGATAATACTAAATTTTGCTTCAAAATTAATATGATAATCAGTTATTTGATTTATTTAAAAATATGTGACTTAATTTATTTTGATAAATATTAGATATTACTTTTAAGTTATTGTGTTGATCGCTTATTTAAGTTGGATTTGAATTCATACGATTTAAATTATTAGATAATATATAATAATATTTAAATTATTATAGTAAATTATTTATAGTATTGCGATTAGAATAATTTGTATTTAAATTCTATTTGAGTTTATGTGAATATTTATCTATTCGAATTTAAATTACTTGATAATACCAAGTTTTAATTTAAATTAATATAAAGAGATTATGATTAGATTGACTTTGGTTTAAAAAGTTATTTTGATTTGAAAGGGAAATATGACTTATCCAATAGGACTTATAGTGCTTATCTCACTAGGAGATTCACCTCCTATTTAAGGAGAGCTCCTTACAACTTTTCTCACAACTCAAGTAATTTCACAACCCACCAAATTTCCATCCACAACCATTGGTGCGTGCACTGTATCCGTGTCCACCATCTTTCCTTCAACTATATTCTTTTATATTTATATTTTTCTTTCTCGTGTCTGACACACTGGACATGAATTTTTGACTCATCTTCATGTCAGGCACGTCCCGACACGAACAATACAAACCCTAACCCTGCCGAAGTTCGACCTTCTCCCCTGTCCAGACACCACAATGGCCTCACTGCCAGCCCTGTATCCGGCCACCCCACCGGAACATAGCCACCACCCAAAACACCTCACCCGAGCCTCGTCCAACCACCTCAACAACTCCTCCCTGTCAACCCCATCAACACTACTCGGCCGCCTCCACCGGCCATCAAACCAATACCACCCTCCATCACTATGAGGTTGATCCACCAAAGTCCACAGCCCAACCACGACCCTGTTTCTCCCTAACTTCACCGACTGTCACCACCGCCAGCCACCGCTGCCACCACACCTACCACCATCAATATCTCCACCCTTTACCATCCTTCCGCCGGCAGCAACGCCACAAAAATAAAAAATCCTAACCTTCGCCATCCGCCGCGACCGCCACCGCCACCGCTGACCCTACTTTACCATCATTCTCGCATTATTGTCTCGTCGTTCTCGACTCCTATGTCGATGCCATGTCGTGCTCCTCCACGTCGCTTGCGTCGACAAAGCTACAACCAGTCCATGACCTCCCTTTTCTGTCTTTCTTCTGTTGTCGATCTCGCCCCCACCACTATATCCGTTCGATCACCGCTTCCCGCTTCCATCCAGCTCCATCATTCCCTTTTCCTCCGTTAAGAAAACCCTTTTCTTTCCCTATCACACTCTCCAACTCTCTCTCTGTCTGATCCCTCTCTCTAATTGAGCAGCAACCCTTTTATTTTACGTATTTTCATTTTATCTTTATTAGGCCTTAGAATGGGCTTTGCCCTATAGTAAATAAATGGTAATGATTTTGGGCTCTGGGAAATAATTTCAATATGGACTTACATATTTGGTTTATCTTATGGGCTATTTAAGTTGGACCCAGATTATGGGTTTTAGTATTTGATTAATTAATGGACTTGGTCTAATTTTTGGTGGGGCTAGAATAATTTTGGATTAAATTCAGCTAATATTTTGGGTTCGATAGCTCATATAATTTATGTCGTATGTGCTTTTATGGTATACACTATTTTATATAATTTGGTTTTTGGTTTTGAGTTTTCTATTTTCCATTAGAATATGGTTAAATCATTTTAATAATATTTTCTAAGCCTATAAATATACATATATTATCTGGGCTTATATATATATATATATATATATATATATATATATATATATCGAATTGATCCGGATTTGGCGGAGCCTGGCGATTTGGGCGATCTGCGCGATTCGGGAGGATGGTTGCAACGGAGGGGGGCTCCGCCCCCCTTGGCCCCCGAGCGCCGTCGATGGCGGTTCAGGCGAACGTCCGAGGGGGCGACCGGTTTACGGGGGGGGCTCCTTCCCTCTCTCCGGATTTCCCTCCGGTGACGCGGTGGTGAGGCCGCCGACTGTGGCGCTGGATGCTTCGGCGGGGGGCTCCGCCCCCATTGGCCTCGGCCCCTATTTCCATGTCTTTCTCCGGTGACGCGGAGGTGAGGCCGCTGTCTGTGGAGTCGGCTGCTTCGGCGGAGGGTGAGGCCGCTGTCTGTGGAGTCGGGGGGGGGCTCCGCCCCTATTTCCTGGTCTTTCTTCGGTGACGCGGAGGTGAGGCCGCTGTCTGTGTAGTCGGCTGCTTCGGCGGGGGGCTCCGCCCCCTTTGGCCTACCGAGGGTGGTCCAGGTGCCCGTCCAAGGGGAAGGTCTGGTTGCGGGGGAGGGGGGGTTTTGCTCATCTTTGTGGCCCCTCCTCCGGTTCTGTCACGGAGGTGAGGCCGCTGTTGGCTCATTCGGCTGCGACGCCTCAGGTGATGGGGGCACGCGGCGGTAAGGATGGCCCGGTGAGCTTTGCTGTAGCGGTGGTAGGGCGCTCAGCAACAGGTTTGGCGGGCGCTTCGTCGAGGGTTTCCTTTCGTCAAGCCACTGTTGTTGATGGTCGGAAGATGGCCGTTTTCTCCCCGTCGGATATGGAGGCCCTTACATCGCCCTGTGGGCTGGACCTTATCAGAAAGTTTGCTCGGCGGAGACTTCCGACTGAGACCATTAAGAAGGATTTTGATTCGAAGGGTTTCCGGGGGTTGATTGAAGTTAAGGCCATTGACGATCGCCACGTCCTTATTCGTCCTCATGAGGAGAGCGATTTTCTCCGGCTTAGATCCAAGGACTACTGGTTCGTTGGACGGGTCCCGATGGTGTTATTCAGGTCTTCGGAGGATTTTTTGCCGATAAGAGAGGATCCGAGAGTTCCAGTATGGGTTGCCTTCCCTGGGCTTCCACATTGCATGTTTGATACTAATGCAGTTCTCTCCATTGCTTCTGGTCTTGGCACTCCGCTCTATATGGACCGAGCAACGGCTTCGTTTCCAGGCCGGGTGTTGCTAGGGTTTTGGTTGAAGTGGACGTCAGTAAACCATTACATCATGAGGTTTTCTTTCAACTTCCTGATGGCGTCCGTTCGCAGCCGGTCGTGTATGAGCGGACCCCACTATTCTGTGTTGCGTGCGGCTTGCATGGCCACGTAGAGAGTGATTATGGTCGATCCAAGGTGGTGACGCCGGCGGTGGGCAACGCAGAAAGGCCAACCGTCATTGGCGCTACTTCCTCGGGCGTTACGCTAGAGGAAAGTGGCACGGTGGGAGGACGTGGCGCCAGCAGGGGCCGTCGGCGACATCGATCCAGGCATGAGAAGGGGAAAGGAATTCGGTAGGTTTGGAGGCGCATCCAGAGGCGTGATGATAGCAGTGAGTCTCCACAGCCCGGTTTGCGAAGGAGTGTAGACAATCGTGCGTTGTCTGTCCCGCCATCATGGCACATGGGGGAGTCATCTTCGAGCCAGCTGGAGTTATGGTCGGATGTCGGGCGGCCTATGCAAGGTGGATGCAGCGTTACGAGTTCGTGTCTGGACGGGCAGACGGGACCGGAGCGGGGTTTTAGCCCCATCGTTTTACCGGATCTTCCTATTATTATCCATAGTCAGCTGGGACAAGGTGTCCTAGCGGCTGGTTCCGACACGGAAGAACGCAGTTTAGTGGTGTGGGAGGAGCCTGTCCTTGGCCCCATCTGTGTCTGGGGAGATGATTCGTCCTCAAGGAATGATATGGTTTTGCCTTCTGATGATAGAACTTCTATTATCCTCCCGAAGGGTCGTGAAGTGGGCTGGCAGATGGTTCCATTCAAAAAGGCGGCGGGTAAGCGTAGGAAGTCGATGGCGCCTCGGTCGTATCGTCTTCTTCGATCACATGCATCCCGGGATAGGCGGGACCCACAGAGGGTCCATGGTTAATTTCCTTATTTGGAATGTTCGGGGGACGGCGAACAGAACTACTTTATGCCGTCTCAGGTCCTTGTGTCGGACCAACTCTATCCAGGTTCTTGCTATTATTGAGCCCAAGGTGATATCCTCTAAGCTTCTTTCTTATCAATTGAGGTTGGGTTTTGATATTAGTTGTTGCAATAAAAAGGGTAATATCTGGTGTTTTAGCAAGTCGGGTACTGGGCTCAACTGTATTGACTCCTGTAATCAGGCTATCACGGTACAGCTTACTCTGGGCTATTTTTTGGATCCGGTACGGTTGTCTATTGTGCATGTTACAGTAACTCGTCAGGAGAGGAGGCGTCTATGGCGGCATCTTCTGAACGTCCAAGCCAGGGACCCTGTCTTGCCTTGGGCTGTGGGCGGGGATTTCAATATTATTGCTTCTTCGGACAAGAAATTTGGAGGCCGGCTACCTGACACGCTGGCCATTGCAGACTTCCTCGACTTCTAGTTGGCGGCCGGGCTCTCTGGTGTTGGCTTCAGAGGGAGTACTTTTACTTGGGTGAATGGTCAGTCTGGAGTTGACCGGCAGGGATCACGCCTTGACCGTATTTTGGCGATGGGTTCCTGGCTGGATGGAGTCCAGGTCATCTGTGAGCATCTCAACCGGACAGAATCTGATCATGCGCCTCTCTTGATATCCTGCCAGCCTGTTACTTTATTACAGCGTCGAGGCTTTCGTTTCCTCGACTTTTGGACATCTCACACTAATTTTCTTACGATGGTTGCCCGGGCTTGGGAATCCTGTTGGCATTATGATGCGTTAGAGCGTCTGGGCATGCGCTTATGGACGACGGGACTGGTCCTGGCCGGCTGGAGCAGATCTACATTTGGAGATGTTTTTCAGGAGGTCCGTCAGGCAGAGGATGTTGCCTTGGCGGCGGAACAGGAATACGAACTCCATCCTTCGGAGAGGGGTAGGGCTTCCTGGATGGAGGCTGTAGCCAGACTGAAGCAAAAGGTCCAGGTTGAGGAGTCTTTCTGGAAACAGAAGGCCAGATTGAAATAGGACTTGGAAGGAGATAAGAATACTCATTTTTTCCATGCGTGCACCCAGAGTAGGCAGAGAAAGGCTGCTATCCAGAAGATCATTCGTGCTGATGGTACAGAAACAGCCTCTGATGCGGAGGTGGCGACGGAGGCTTCCTTATTCTACTCTAAGTTGTTTCGAGCTGAGTCTCTCACTGATGATGATGATTTTCTAGATGTCATTCCCAGTATTATCTCTGGGGAGGACAATTCTGATCTTGTTCGGTGTCCGGATAGATCAAAATTGCTAGAGATTGTTCGTGGGATGGACCCGTCTAGCGATGCCGGGCCTGATGGTTTTTCTGGGAGATTTTTCTCTTCTTGTTGGGATATTATAGCTGCTGATGTGGAGGAAGCCATTGGCTCTTTCTTTTTGGGTGGTCGCCTCCCGGCTTCTATATCTGATACTTTCTTATTCCTCATCCCCAAAGTCGAGCATCCCAGGAATCTTTCAGATTTTTGCCCTATTAGTCTCTGTAATTTCTGTAACAAGATTATTTCCAAGATTCTTGCTTGCAGGTTACAGGCTATTCTTCCAAAAATTATTTTACCGGAGCAAAGTGCTTTTGTTAAAGGGCGTGAGATTGTTGACAATATAATTATTGCCCAGGACATGGTGGCATCTATGAGGGAACCCAATCATGGTGGCAATGTGGCAATCAAGCTTGACATGCAGAAGGCTTATGACAGAGTTAATTGGCATTTCCTTTTGCGGGTTCTCCGGAGATTTGGTTTTAATGAAGCCTTCTGTGATATCATATTTCGTCTCCTGGCGGACATCAGGTATGGGGTTCTTCTCAATGGAGCTCCTACAGATTTCTTTCCGGCGTCTAGGGGGATCCGTCAGGGGGATCTTCTTTCCTCCGCTCTATTTATTATTGCCGCGGAGGTGCTGTCTCGGAATCTCAAGCTTCTGCAGGACACTAATCGGAGATCTTCTTTTTATACTCCGATAGGGGGTCCGCGTATCTCGCACTTGGCCTACACGGATGATGTTCTTATATTCACTTCAGGGGATATATCAGGTTTGAGAGCTCTTCAGCAGGTGTAGCACCATTATGAGGCTGTATCTGGTCAGAAGATTAATTATTCCAAGTCTGTCTTTTATACTGCGACTCCTTTGGTCGAGGCTCGTGCACACACTATCTCTTCTTTATTTGGCTTTTGCACCGGTACTTTGCCTTTTACTTACTTGGGCTGTCCTTTAACGTGCGGGAGAAGGAATGCGGGGCTGTTCAGGGATTTGCTTGATAAAATAAGATCGAAGCTTACGGGATGGCAAAACAAAATTCTATCTTCTGGGGGTAAGCTGGTTCTTATCAAGAATGTTCTCATTTCTATCCCAATGTATACTTTGGCAGCATGCTGCCCTCCCAAGGTCGTTATCAGGGCGATTGAGAGGATGTTTGCGGCATTCTTTTGGAGTAGCAAGGATGGTGTCGCTAAGAGGAGTTGGTTGGCGTGGCGGCTTGCTACTCGGACTAAATCTGAGGGGGGTCTTGGGATCAAGTGTCTGAAGGATATTATGGATGCTTTCTCGATGAAACTATGGTGGAAGTTGCGGCATGGGAGGGGACTTTGGGTGGAGTTCCTTAAATCAAAATATTTTCGTAAGCGTTATCCTTGCGAAGCTTTCGTGACGTCCAAGAGTTCTCCCATTTGGCGACGGATTTTGCGGGGGAGGGATTTGGCGGAACCTCATATTGCACTTAGACTTGGACGTGGGAAGGGATCTGCAAGATGCGAAGCATGGATTCCGGGAGGCCCTCGGCTGGGTCGTATTGCTGATCCGAGGGGCTATGGTGTGGCTACAGGGGCCAGGCGTGGAGCGGAAAGACGGCCGCGGGGGCGGGTGCGGGCCCAGGATTTGACGCCTGGGATTACTGGGCTGGCGGACCAATCAACGACTTCCGGAGGGGTGGGCGCTGATGTGGCGGTTTCATCCCAACTTCGGGCACATCCCACGGGGCGGGTGGCGCCGGGTGGTGGCACTGGTGAGCTTCATCGGTCGGCCAGACTGGCAGGGAGTGTGGTATTCCATTCTCATCGTCCGGTGATTGTGAGGGCTCTATCGGACAGGGGCAGAAAGATCCGCGACTCAAGGGCGAGGAACTCGGACAATGGAGGTCCTGCTATCCGATCGTTCTGGTCCACCGAGGGTTGGAATTTGTCTTTGATTTTGGAGCATTTTGGGGAAGAGGCTGTGCGACGTCTCATTGCGGTAAACCTGACTTGCACCCCGGTGCCTGATTCATTTGTCTGGGGTGATCGGCAAGGTTCTTTCTCTCTGGCAGCGGCATGGAGGGTGTGTCGGGTTCATCATCCAACCTCTCCTTTATTTTCTCATATTTGGGGCCAATGTATTCCAGCAAAGTGGAGCATTCTGATGTGGCGGGTCTGCCACAACCGACTTCCCACTGATGACAACATCCAAAAGATCGGCTTTCATATGGCATCCAGGTGTCATTGCTGTCAGGACGGGCATGTGGAGACACTTCAGCATATTTTCTTCCATGGGGATCTTGCCTTGGAGGTTTGGTCCATCTTCCGGGGTCTCTTCAAGGCTCGGATGCACCGTAATTTTTTGGTTTTCCTCCAAAGGTGGTGGCGTGGTTCTGACAGCCACCATAGGAGATCATTGGCCGGTGCGATTATATGGGTGCTTTGGAAAAACTGGAACAAGCATCGCTATGAGGGGAGTAGTGATGGTGCTGCTTTCTTGGTCCGGGAAGTGAAGCGGCAGTTTCGGAAGTCGCTTTCGGGTTGTCGTCACCTTCCGCCTATCCCGCAATGAGCTTTAGAGTAGTGTTTTCTTTGTTTTAGTTTCCCTGTTACCATTTGAGGTTGGATGTACTCATTACCCTATTTTCTAATAAAGGTAACGGTTTCCATTAAATATATATATATATATATATATATATATATATATATATATATATATATATATATATATATATATATATATATATATATATATATATATATATATATTCTCAACAATAGAAGATAAGTATTTTAAATCGAGATTTATATATAAGTATTTTAAAATACGTTTTATAAAATCTATTTTCTAAAATAAACTTTTATAAGTGTATTTCTTAATATGGTGGGCTTTATTATATTTAAAAATATATGGATTTTGGAAATTTATATTTTATGTAGTCATATTTATTAAACTTATATTAATAATAGTCTTGGGCCTTTACATATATGGGGTTTTAAAATATATAAATAACTGTTATATGTTTCAAAAGGTTTTTACCTTTAAGAATTTATAACAAATAATTTTGGGCTTATATGTATATAGAAACAATAGTTACGTCTAAAATGAATATCTTTGTTTTAACGGGTTTTAGGATTTTGTTATACATAATGATTATAATAAAAAGAATAGTTTTGGGTTTTATGGGTCTTTAAACCTATAAGTACATATTTTAAAACTAAAGCATATTTTGGAATAACATATGATTTTGGGCTTGTAAATATTAAGTTATTATATATTATGGAGTTTTGGACCAGGCTCATCTAATAGGCTTTTCCTAAATGATTTCCCCTTTTCGATTAAATCGTTTCCGACCGTAGCTAATCATATTCCTATTTCTTTGCGAATCGGGATGTCTTCACATTGATCCTAGCCAATCGGACTATTCTAGACCCAACGGGATTATCGGTTTCACCAGCTAAGGACCCCAGGCGAGTACAGTTCTTGTTTGTTTTCAATATTATTAATTACTATATTTACATGATTAGTAATGCATATTTGATTCTTACACATTCGTTACACGGATGAGTGGCATATTGGTTTAGTCATGATACCATATTTTATTGTGTTGTTTTGCCATGTTTTGTGACCCATTGTCATGACTTAATCCATGTGTAGTAGTCGGACGGGGAAGTACCAAGTAAATATGTGATCAGACCTTAGACCTTGTCATATTGTATTGCATATTGCATAGTAGACCTTGTAGACCTTACGGTGTAACTACCCCAAATCGATCATATATTGAAAGATGTATTTCAAATCATATAGATGATTATGTTTTCTTATTCCATGTTTTACTTGTCTTCATATAGCTCTTATGAACCGTTTTGCTTACTTTCTATGCCTTGATTTATAATTTGCTTGAATTGTACTCGTTCCATTCCTAACTGGAAACCTATTTTTTAGATTAGTCGCTTGCTACTCTATACATTGGATCATTAGAAGAGACATAGGTATATGTTGAGGTCAACCCTAGAAGACTAGCTAGATAGATAGTTGATCATAAAGTTGTTTTCTAAATTTTGTAGGCAAATTGTATTTTATTTTAATGAAATCTTGAATATTATAATTTGAATTTAGTTGTTGAATGAGCAAATAAGAGATCATTTGACGAAAAATTATTATGTACTTATCATTGAGGTCTAGATAGATTACTACATTGATTCTGCAACGTAGGCTAGACTGGCCCACACACTCGCATCCTAAAAAATGGGAGCGGATCGTAACACTTTTCTACTTGACCACCAAGAGGGGTTTAGAAACCATACTCTGAGGTCTCGAGACCAAGCTCCAAGCTTTCGAGAAATACAGAGTGGAAACAAGAAGAGAAGAAGAGTAGAGAGGGAAAGTAAAAAATTTTTTGAAAGAAATTGAAATCGTATATAAATAGAAGGGGAATTAATCGTGTTCGTCCGATCGCGATTCGTGACTCGATCAGGATTAATCTGGACCGTTCATCAAACAAAACCAAGAAACTAATGGATAATAAGACGTATCAAACCAAAAAACCACTCGACGAAAGAATGTACCAACATAATTCATCAAAATATCTCATTCCCACCGACGGTCGGTTGATCCGACAGATTTCCTTAGATTTTCGATGGATGATCCGGATGGTCATAACAAGTTTTTTGTATCTAATGTGGGGACATTTGGATGATCTGTCGGACTTTCGCGGATTATCGACGGATGATCCGGAAAGTCTGAAATTTTTTACTTAGAAAATTTTTCGGGTTCACCGTTCTACATGTCGATCTAACACAGGTCTATGAAAATACCAACAGGTATTCTAGCAGTCTCAAATAATATAAAAATAATCATAGTCAATAAAAATTAATAAATCAGTAAATACTCGTATATCCATATACAAATATCGATACTGTGAGACGGGTCTCACAACGGGTTTTGTGGGTTTGTGGGAAGGGTGGCCGCCCATGTTATTGATGGAATTGAGGATTTCCAGGACCCTTACTTTGGTGTGCGTATTGATCGATAGAAAGTTAAACAGATTTAATACGTGTTCTAACCCTTCATAGGCGGAAACTAGGGTTCATGAATTATACCTGCGGTGGAAAAAAGACAAGTAGTTCCTGGCAATCTCGACCGGACGACCCCAAGATCTTCTGCACGTATTCCTTCCTCGAGTTGGACATCGTGTGGGCGACGATCTCCCAATCTTTTCTTCTCCTTGGCAGCCCTCTCTTTCTCTCCTTACGTGAGTCACGAATTTAGAAAAGCTTCAGATTTCTGATTAGTAATTTGGCGGCCAGAGAATAGAGGATATATATAGGCTACGGCAGGGACCATGAGGAGAAATTAGGGTTAGGCCTCCTAACGGATCTGGATATCCCGTGTTCAGCCCGAACACACAATCCAGGCCCATTAACACTCGGTCCACTAATGAGCTATTGTTGCACTACCTCCATAATCCTAAATTATGTTTGTGGGCTCCTTTTATTATATGTTCGTTTGGCTCCCCATGTTAAGATATCGAATGTCCGTCGATCAAATTAAGTTACTGACAACTATATTGATTCGACATCTTTTATCCTTAAGTAGTACCGCTCAACTTTATTTGTCATGTCGGATATAATCCACCTGCAGGGTTTACATGACAATCCTTTTGAGCTCCTCAAGGGGACATCATCAACCCGATGTATCGGAACATGGATTCCATTTATAATTAACAGTCCATCATACATACAATGTTATTACCCAATTCATAGAGGTTGTTGACCCATAATAAATCTCACTCTTTTATGAGTCAAAGTAATGCGCACTGCATATACATGTCTGTTAAGCATCCATAATAACAAAGGTATTTGTTCTCTTATGTAGTTAGTACAAAGAGAACAACCTCAAGTGGTCCTGTTCAATACACACAAAGTATACTAGTGTAAACCTATAGTTAAGATAGACTAATACCAGATTACACTACAACCTTTCCAATAGATTGTCCAGTTATTTGTGGTTCATCCTCTTATACTGTTGGTACTGAAGTACTTCGTGTCTCACCTCTCAATTCTTCTAGAACAACTCTACTTGTGGCTTTTTGGTTCATCACATAGTCTTCCTCTAAGAATCGGGCATTGGTGCTAACAATGACCTTCTAATCCTTAGGACTATAAAACAAACATCCTTTCGTTCCTCTTGGATAGCCTACAAACAAGCATAGTTCTGTACGAGATTCTAACTTATCTGCTTTCCCATTCAGCACATGTGTTGGACTGCCCCAAATGCGAACATGTTTCAGACTAGGCTTACGCCCAATCCACAGCTCTGTGGGAGTAAGAGGTACTGACTTAGAAGAAACCAAGTTCAAAATATAAGCTGCAGTCTCTAAGGCATATCCCCAAAACGAATCTGGTAAATCGGAATAACTCATCATTGATCTAACCATCTCCATAAGAGTTCTATTCCTTCTTTCGGCTACACCATTCTGCTGGGGAATTCCACGTGCAGTCAATTGGGATGTAATCCTAGCCTCTGATAAATAATCCCTAAACTCTTCAAAGAGGTACTTGCCACCACGATCTGATCATAATGACTTGATACATTTTCCATGACGTTCCTCCGTTTCAGCCTTGTACTCTTTGAATTTATCAAAACACTCAGACTTACGGCGCATCAAATAAATGTATCCATACCTTGAATAATTGTCAATAAATGTGACAAAATATTCAAAGCCACCTTTAGCTTGGATAGTCATGGGTCCACACAAATCAGAATGAACCAATTCCAACACATCTTTGGCCCTATACCCCTTTGCCGTAAAAGGCCTTTTGGTCATTTTACCTTCCAAACAAGATTCACAGACTGGTAGTACCTCCACTTCCAATGAACTCAAAGTCCATCTTCAACCAGTCTTTGAATCCTTCTTATGTTAATATGCCCCAATTGCAAGTGGCAAAGATATGTTTGGTTCATACATGAAGGTTCTTTTCTCTTATTTAAGTTAGATGACATATTATTCATTTCCATAAGTTTCATTGAGGGCAAAATAGGATTAATGACATACAAATTATCAACCAATGCACCAGAACAGATAAAATGTTTATTCTTTCTAATAACAATATTGTCATTAAAATAAACTGAATATCTATACTAAACTAACATAGAAACAGAAACTAAATTCCTTCTAAGTGAAGGTGCATAAAGACAATCTCTCAATGTCAAAGACATATTTCTACCAAAAGATAAAGTAACATCTCCTAATGCAACGACCGCTACTTTTGTAGCATCACCCATGAACAAGCATATCTCTCCATCACTGAGCCGCCTGGTTTTCTGGAACCCCTGCAATGGATTGCAGACATGATTAGTGGCTCCTGTATCTACACCCCAGGTGCCAGTAGATAACATCGCTAAACATGTTTCAACTACTAGTAAATGAGATATACCTTCTTTGTTCCCTAGTTTGAGAAGTGGATAATCAGTCTTCCAATGACCTGACCCTTTGCACTTGAAACATTTGTCTTTCAGCTTTTTTACTGTGCCTTGAGGTCCCATACCCTTCTTTGCTGAGTTTGCCTGTTTCTGAATGTTATTCTTCTTGTTACCGCCTTTTAGCTTAGAAGTAGAAGCCTTTTCAGAAACAAAAATATGACCACTCTGCCTAAAGAGAGATTCAGCATCCTGTAGCTCTTTTGCAAGTTCTGCCAAACTATACAACCTTCT
The DNA here is from genome assembly GCA_029216955.1 of Iris pallida. NCBI lineage: Eukaryota > Viridiplantae > Streptophyta > Magnoliopsida > Asparagales > Iridaceae > Iris > Iris pallida. The sequence goes on along the minus strand of JANAVB010023445.1, from coordinate 72,857 downwards.
GTTCATGTTTTAATTAAGGCAGAAATTGTCAAAACTTTTAGGCAGAGTCCCGTGAATGATATCGACCTAGGATTCTCCATCGATTTTAGCTCCAAGGATCTCCATCTCATTCAGATGACCCATAATCTTGAGAACATGATCCCTTACTGGTGTACCCTCAACCATATTTGCATTCATCAAACACTTCATAGTAAACTGCCTAGCTGCTCTACTCTGATGTCCGAAGAGTTCCTTGAGGTTATACATCATGTCATAAGTCGTGGCCATGGCCTGATGCTGATGTTGCAATACATTTGACATAGATGCCAGAATGTAACACTGCGCCATCTCATCTGCCTTTTTCCACTTCTTATAAGCCTCTTTGACCTCTTCATCAGAGTTAGAATTAGGCTTAGGTGGGCATTCCTCAACAAGTACATATTTGTACTCCTCAGCAGTCAAGACAATGTCCAGATTACGTTTTCAGTCAATATAATTAGGTCCAGTAAGTTTGTTTTCTTTAAGAATCACCATAAGTAGACTGAAAGAACCCATTTTTGAAATCCTGAGAATCACATAAATAAAAATTATGTAGGGCAAATTTTTTTTGAATTAATTAAATATTGATTCCCTCAAAAAAATAATAGGAAATTTACCAACACCTTGAACATCATGAATTTAGCATGCCACTATAGTGTGGACGTCTACAAATTCAACTTTGTTCAAGTAGGTACTACCTATTAATTTTACTATCATGTCAACATAACTTTATGACAAATAAAATTAATATGTTGGTCTTGCTCTGGTCATACAAATAGTAGCAGTGACTCTGATGGGAAGGATACCATTATTTGTATCTAAGTGTATACCATTACTTAATACTAAATCCATTACCTTGTAATGAGTTCCTTTAAATGGAGAAGTGAACACATACTAGGTAACTTTCTGCAATTATCCCTAAGGAAGTTTGTACTGGTGATCTATAATTATACTCATCCGATATGGAGGAAGGTACTAAAGCCAACACACAAGTATAATTACATCACCTACAAACCAGTAATGGAGACCATAGGATTTATACTAAATAAATATCCTCACCCACTTAGTTATTTAATAATGAGGGTTTTTCTACTAGTTGATATTATGTCCATGTTGTCCATTATTAATGTAGGCTTAGTTTAAAAAAAAACATCCACACAATAATAAACATGCATAATCAGAAAAAGCAAAATGATAACAAATAAGAGAAAAATATCCATCTATTATGGTCATCTTTCCTGCTCCGTCCTCAACTATCTGAATCTAAAATCTGGCACTGCGCAGATCTATTCGGGGTTTGACCTTCATCGAAAACCATCTGTCTGTCTCTGGACTGCTTAAAACCAGCATCGCATCCGGCGTCAGAAACAGCCACCGTCGCCATCATGATTGATAAAAAATAATTAAGATTACATCAATCCTATGCCTCCCAAAGGAGTTCACATAATCTAGATTGAAAAATAAAATTATAAGCACGATAAACCCTCATGATTTTAATTACATCCACAACAACAACAACATCCACGACATGTCCATGGTTTAAAACAATCATAAAACAAAACATGCATTGGACCATAATAGTTGGATCTAAGATGCCTACAAAATCGAGTTAGAACAGATCTACATCTACTGACTATTACACAACGCAAGTTTTATGGGACAACATGGACGTATCAATCAATACGTAGATCCAAAGTAACTCTGATACCAATTGATGGAACTGGGGATTCCCAGGACCCTTACTTTGGTGTGCGTATTGATCGATAGAAAGTTAAACATATTTAATACGTGTTCTAACCTTTCATAGACGAAAACTAGGGTTCACGAATTATACCTGCGACGGAAAGAAGACAAGTAGTTCCTGGCAATCTCGAGCGGACGACCCCAAGATCTTCTGCACGTATTCCTTCATCGAGTTAGACGCCGTGTGGGCGACGATCTCCCAACCTTTTCTTCTCCCTGACAGCCCTCTGTTTCTCTCCTGATGTGAATCACGAATTTAGAGAAAGCTTCAGAATTTTTCTCAGTAATTTGGCGGCCAGAGAATATAGGATATATATAGGCTGCGGTAGGGACCATGAGGAAAAATTAGGGTTAGGCCTCCTAACGGATCTGGATATCCCGTGTTCAGCCCGAACACATAATACATGCCCATTAACAATAGCTCGGTCCACTAATGAGCTATTGTTGCACTACCTCCCTAATCCCAAATTATGTTTGTGGGCTCCTTTTATTATATGCTCGTTTGGCTCCCCATGTTAAGATATCGAATGTCCGTCGATCAAATTAAGTTACTGACAACTATATTGATTCGACATCTTTTATCCTTAAGTAGTACCGCTCAACTTTATTTGTCATGTCGGATATAATCCACCTGCAGGGTTTACATGACAATCCTTATGAGCTCCTTAAGGGGACATCATCAACCCGATGTATCGGGACATGGATTCCATTTATAATCAACAGCCCATCATACATACAATATTATTACCCAATTCATAGAGGTTGTTGATCCATAATGAATCTCACTCTTTTATGAGTCAAAGTAATGCACACTGCATATACATGTCGTTATTATATCCGGATTAAGAGCACAAGCATCCATAATAACAGAGGTGTTTGTTCTCTTATGTAGTCAGTACAAAGAGAACAACCTCAAGTGGTCCTGTTCAATACACATAAAGTGTACTAGTGTAAACCTATAGTTAAGATAGACTAATACCATATTACACTACAACCTTTCCAATAGATTGTCCAAGTCCATCTAGGTTGTGAACTATTTATATACTCCATAGGGAACTGATAATATGATCTTCTGTGTGACACCACACACCATATTATCTACAATATAGAATATCAGACATTTGCATTAACACTTGCAATAAATACAATATGCAAACATTTGCCCATATGATTCTCATTCAAAATTTAAGGAAATAAGGTTACTACAAAAGTGATACTTTTAGTATATAACCCTAACAGGCTCAAACCTATGATGGTTGTACAAAAAACATCTATAAATTAATATAAATTCATGCTAATTAATTATGGTAACCTACTATAAGCTTAACCAAGGCTAATTGAATTAGTTCTAGGCCTATAGGGTTTATGGAATCGAAACCGACTCCGAAAAGCTATTTTATGTGTCTCTTGTGCCATTTGAAAATAAGTAGCACATGGGAACTCGATTGAGTAGCACACCATTGATATATGTGTAGTAGGCTCAAAATAGGTCAAAACCATATATTGGGTCGAATAGTTTGGATCGGGATTGAGTCTCAAATCGAAATTGGAAAACAAGTCAAATGTTACGGTAAATGTGATGGTTGACTTTTTGACCCAAAATTGTACATAAAAAATATAGTACAAGGGAACATATTTGAATATGACATGATATATCAAACTAAAGGTGAACTCATTTAGAATATGAATATGGATCTAGATTTGAGAAATTAATAATTATTGTGGTTCAATAATCAAAGCTACGGTAAAGTACCTCTATAGTCAATGTTGATCATAAAATATAGTTTAATACTAAATCCATATTAAATAAATAAAAATAATAAAAATAATATCCAAAAATTAGAGGGTTTAACGTAGCTTCGACAAAAAAAATCTCAATTGTCACGACTCACACCCGGTGTAAGGGCACAAGTGCGAGACCCAACCTACACCACAACATTGGCAGTAGAATGTTGTCTAGGTCTACTAAACTACATAACTCATGAATAAATATCATAAATTGTTAATATAACTCAACTTCAAACGGAGGACAAATCATGATTATATTCATACGCAATCACAATGATTATATGGAAGATAAAAGGCACGGATAAGATATAAAGACATGATGTGAAGTATCCAAGAGTCTAACATAACATGGTACAAGACATGCCCAGAGTCTAAGAGTCATCTATCTCAAATAACAAGTCTCAAAATAATAACATGCCAAGAGTCATAAATCTGGAGACAAATCCAGTAATAATCACTAGTCTAACTGAGTCGCTATTAGAGCCTCCTCAATTGGAGCTAAGCCCTCATGGATCAGTGTCACCTGGTCTACTTCTACTACATCCTGTGGGCTATAGTAAGTAGGAAACTCATCATCTAAATCATTTAGAAAAAATATATCCAATCAGGATTGGAGTGAAGTATACCTCTAATAACAGTTTCAGTAAATGATAAAGACTATGTAACAGTAAATAGAGAGAATATACAGGATAATGTAATATGTACATGAATGTATCACATAAAGAAATACTATAAATAAATAGGAGAACAGAAATCTTCATGTATAATAGTCAGGAAATAACTATCTAAGTAAGTGAGCTTGAGTTTCAACATGTGATCGGTTTAGGAACTTGTACTGGAATTTATGACCTAGTTAATTATGCTTGCGGTGTATGATTAACACTATTCAAGGAACAAGACTTGATACAAGGAGGGTTTTATCAAATATCTACACTAATACTCCCCGCCCCTGACTGGTACAGTGGATCCAACTATGGTACGTTATGACATAGGATTCTTTGAGAAGGTCGTGAGACTTCACATGAATCGGTGTCGATACAATGCACGAGAACAACAACAGGACTTGCATAGGGTATACCAAGACATACAATGAATAATATCTCATGACGGGATCCGAAAATAACAATCCTTATGACCGATGTGTTAAGAAATCAAGGATATCTACACTAAATACAAGAAACATATAAGATATCATAAACGAGAAATTATTAGAGAATGTACTCGCCTAAGATCCGGTGTGAAGTATCAACATTATCTGATACGATTCCTCGAAGACCTAAATATGGAATATCAATGTCAATTGGTGTTTTAGAATCATAAACATGTTATACTAGCTCATTACTAGGTCTCTAAGTCGTTTCTAGGTCAAACTAGATCATACCTTGCAAAATTTGGTCAAACTAGGTCATACATAAGTTTTTGGGTCCATACCTTGCCATACCAAGGTATTCTAGTCTATACTAGGTCAATACCCAATGTAGCTAATTATATTGTATATGCATATACCCTATGATACAATTACCTACCCTATTATCCAATAACCTATGGCAAAACACATAGGTAATCCCATAACTATGTCTAACACACTAACTAATTTACCTATTCAATATACCTAACATACACATATACCTATTATCTAACTAATACCTTAATACAAGGTAACCCAAATACCTTGATCTATCGCCTATGTTTTTCCTAGACATTACCTACATCCACAAGTGACATCCAACATAAAAATTTACTTATACAATAGACTATGCCAAACCTTTACATTATCCACATAGATAAACCAATTACCTATCTTAAAATTACCTAAACATTACCTATGATTACCCCCCTCACATATATTTACCCAACAAGAACTTCTAACTCAAATCCTACACTATTCATTAGGATATTGATTATACCTTCACTCCCACAACACACAAACATTCACACAAATACATGTGCACTATCTAGCACATTGCCAACCTCTGCCCTCTAGCATTCCTGCTGCCAAGGGTAGCAGCACACCTGCTTCACAAATCCTGTGCACACTTATGCACAGGTTCACACAAGGACCCTGTCCCCTGTACTATGCTTTCTTAACAGCAGTTTACCTACATCTGCTGTCTACAAGCAGTTGTAGATGCTTCTACCAAGGCTTTGCAATACCTGTACACCCCTGACCTCTTGCTGCCTAAGAGGCTACTGTTGTAGCTACTATTATGCTTGCAATTGCTGCTGCTGCTGCTCACATTTGTGAAACCCTGCTGCCATCAGTGCTAAGCATACTGCCCTGCTGTGCAGTCCTACCTGTTCTATTGGTATTGCCCTACTCCTCCGCATTCTTATCTGCTACCACACAATATACTCTAATACCCCTGCTCCCTACAGCTTCTGCCAATATCCAACATTTGTGCACTAGCTACCAACTGCTCCCTTACTCCACTCTACAGCTATGACACTTCCTTTCAAAGCCTACATATGAACCCCCCTCCTTAACACTAACAAGTATACACACAATCACATACACTCATAGCTAATCTCTATATATATGTATAACCAATTACACACACACACACACACACACACACACACAGAGATATATATATATATATATATATATATATATATATATATATATATATATATATATATATATATATATATATATGTATGTATGTATATAAAGATATCCATACATGTATACACAACCTATTCCTATACACACAAGACACATACATATGTATACATAATATAGATAGATACCGACATAGATAGATTCACCCCTCCCTGTACATATAGGTACACACCCATATATATCATGAGGGCACATACACATGTGTATCCACAAGACATAGACACATAGGCCCAAACACAAACACTTGGTGTGCAACACCCCCGTATCGTACTAGTCTACGATACGCTTGTGATACGACCATGATACCTATACCAAACCTTATCCGAATCCTACCAAATTACATGAGCAAGTCTAAAATACATATAAAAACCTAATTAGAGCATAGCAATGTTAATGTCAAGTTTCATGTGAAATTGGACACGTGTGCCATACGTGTCGGAGGAAACCCCTCCAAAATGACTCCGTGTCCTACCGTATCGTGATACGGCCTACGCGTATCCAATTAAGGACATGAATCTAGACACACACAACCAAATCTAATCTAAATAGATCTAATAAACCAAATGACAAACACTTGATACACCATTCTTAAAATTCCCCTAAAATTGGCACAAAATCCAATGTAACTTTCACATAGAGAGTCATTAGTCTCAAAATTCTTTCTATGGGTAGTCCTAGTCCATGGGTGAATTCCTAAGGATCAAATAGCACAATTAGAGTCTAATTAAAGAGGAAAATGTGATGTATACCTATTGGGAGATGGATTTTCAATAAAAAGTCAAATTGACACAATCCGGACACGTAGCTCCTAGCAATGGACTCCTTTTCTTATGCTCCTTGTCTCTAAGCTCCTAGGCTCCTTCAAGTGAAAAGAATGAGAGGGATGGATGAAAAATTGAGTGGAATTTAAGAGAAATTGATGGAGGAATGGCTCAAATTGGGGAAGAACACTAAAATGAGATGAATTGGAATAATAGATTGAAATGAGAGGGGATGGAGTCTCCTCCTATAATGGCCGGCCATCAAAGCTAGGTTAAGCCAATCCAAAAAGTCCAACATCTAAAAGCTTATCATGTAGGCTAATTAATCCATGGAAGGCTCTAAACCTATTTTGGCAAATAGTCTAATATCTATTTAATTAAATTTCATGACTAAATGAGTTTAATTGGGCATAGTCCAATGAGTTGGTCCATGAATCATGTCATGCTAGTCTTTGGGCTCTAATGTCAAGTATAACTAATTGGTTCACTAACACTAGTCTAACTAGTAGACTAGCCACTACCCATAACAACTAACACACTATTAATAAATAAATATGCACAATATAGTATAATATGAAATGACAAAAATATCCATCTTCCGGATGTTGGTAGTCACAATCCTACCCCCCTAGAAAAATTTTATCCTCGAAATTTAACACCTAACTCTTTTCTCTTGGTCAATCATAACCTATTCATCAAAACTCTTCGCTATGGACAACCCCAATTATCATGGTCCAAGAAAGCCCTACCTAAATCGTACAATACACAATTCTATAATCAACCTGCTTGGTTAGGACATTGCAGTCTCAACCAAGTTTTTCTATGGACTACATTAACCAACTATAACACAAGGTAACTATAAAGTACTAAACAAACACTCAAGCAGGGATGGAAAAATAAGACATAAACAAACTAGACATACTAACCCATCACCTGTAGCATCGGCCTCCTCAACCGTTATCGTAAAAGCCCTGCCCTGTTGGGTGTCTCCCTATGCTGGTGCAGGACAATTTATGGTGCCACATGTGTCCTAGTTAGACTTCCTACCTATTTCTGAGACTTACTCTAGTTATTCTCTAACATTAATCTAGCTCAATTACTTAATACCAAAGATCACCCTCTCTAATACCAATGATATACTACGGTTCTAGGCTACGGATATACTTAGCTTGTTGGCACACACCAGTTAGGATGCTATACTAAGACTTCCAAGTTACTATCTACAGGATGCCTACCTAAATTTCTGACACTATCTATCATATGGCACTAACTCCTATACTTTACACTCACGAGATACACTCTTACTAAGGTACTTCCAGGATCTGACCTATATTTATTACCGCAACCACTAGGTTACTCATATCTTGAGTGCTTCTGATACCAGAGGTTTACTTCTCCTATCTTGGTATCCTAATACTAACCAATCTACTGGCACTTATTAATCACTCTAGGATACCTACCCGTACCTTGGCACTATAACCATATATGTATTACTCTACCATCTAGGACACTATATACTTGTCACTGCTATCACACGAGTGCCTATCATCCTCCAACTCACTGGTTTACAATTATCCTCGCACTCTAATACACTGGTAGAAGTCTCCATGCTCACTGAACTTATTCTTATATAAGTTACTTCTCCTCTTTCTGCCCTGAACACTTGTACTCCTGCTCCCTGATACTCTTTTACATGCCTCACCCCAACCTTGTCCAAATGTCATGCCCCGTGGCCGCATGTTCGGGTACAAATTGTGAGCGCGTCCAGCCTACGCCGCATAATCGACAGTAGTTAGCTGTCTAGACTGTTAGCCCAATGATTGTATCATGTTTTTGAATATGGTTAATATGTTAAGTTTAGCATTTCATTATCACTAATCTTCATACTATTGCTATAGCATTTCTACTTATACCTATATCTTTGGTGATTTGTGCCCATTAGTTTACATCTTAGTGATATGAGCTTATCTATCTTAAATTTAATTGGATTGCCAAAATCAAAACTATATTTTTGATTGTGGTCATTCAATTAAGTTTAATCATTATGATATCACTAACATTTATGCCATCACCTTAGCACTTATACTTAAACTTTGCATAGTCCTAATGTGCTTTAATTTATCATACTTGCTACTATGTATATTGCTTTGTTCGTCTAACATGTACATACAGAAAAGCAATAAGCAAGATCAATGTGGACATATGCAATGAAGAAATCATGGTGGGCCAAAGACGACGGATCCCACAAGATTTCTCTGAACCACCCGACGACATCTCTGGAGCCACGCACCGGGGGTTCCGCTGCCCGGTCAACGGACGGGGGTCGAGGGGGCAGCGTCCCTCGTCGGGGGTTCGGGGGCGAAGCCCCCGAAAGGTATTCAGTTTTCGCAAACTGGATATCTTTGGACTGCCGTCGCCAAGGGAAAAAGCCAGCACCTATCAAAGGAAGAAGCCAAGCCATACCATCATCATTTCAAGACTCTGAAGAAGCCTGCACCTGCCTAAGTATATCTGGAGTCTGTAATGAGTCTTAGAAATTATTGTAAACACAAGAAATGGATGGCAAAATCGAAAGCTAGGGCAGAAATAAGCCCAGGATTATTTTTGGTGGAAAACGGCATACCGACGGTATACCGGCGTATACCGACGGTATACCGGTTTTCATTCATAGAAAGTTTCTGTTTACAAAACCGGCATACCGACGGCATACCGGTCCATACCGACGGTATACCGCTTCCGAAACGTTGAAATTCCAACGGTCGGATTTCCAGCCATTAATGATCCCAACGGCTATATTTCTAGCCGTTGTAATCCCAGACCGGTATACCGCCGGTATGCCGGATCATACCGGCGGTATGCCGGTTCGTGACTGAAAAGTTGCCTTTGGCTTCTTTTCAAGCTTTGGTTATAAATAGCCTTGAACCCCTTCATTCAAGGTTGATGCTTTGAGCCTAAAAATTTCTAAACCACCAAAGCTTATCCACATACAACTCTACAAAGCCTTCATTTGCCATCTACAAATTGTGTTAGAGTTATTGAGTTGAAAAGTGAGATCTTCATCCTATTGTATAAGGAGATCAAAACCTATTGTGAAAGGTTGAAGTTGGAGAGTCTTCGTATCCAAACTCTCGGTTGAAGTTGGGGAGTCTTTGTATCCAAACTCTCGGTTGAAGTCGGAGAGCCCTTCGGATTAAAGCTCTTGTGTAAGAAGTTGGCGAGTTCTTCGGATCCAAACTCGTGTGTAACTATTTGCTCAAATAGTGGATTAAAGCTGGAGAGAGTTCCGGGACTGGACTGCCTCTTAGGAGGATACCAGGATATATCGGGTGTCGGTATTGTGTTTGCTTCTTCTCTTGCACTTATATTTTTAAATTGCCAATTAGCTTGTGCTAAGTGCTTGATTAGTTAGCTTGACCCTATTCACCCCCCTCTAGGGTTCCTACAATTGGTATCAGAGCAAGGACTCTATTGTTAGGCTTAACATCCTTAGAGTAGATCCTTGTTATTTTTCTATGGCATCGTATTCCTCCTACTCCTCCTTCGATAAAGAGGGTTTTACTTCTAGTAGCATAGACAATCATGTTTCTTCTAAATGCAAGAAATGCTCTAAGTGGAAAGCCATGACTAAACAATCCTTAGAGATTCTTGACAACCTTCATTCTACAAATGAAGAACTTTCTGAAAAAGGTTATTCATTTAGAAGAAGCAAATGAGTTTTTGAGAAATGAAAACAATGTTTTATTATCTAGACTTGATTCTCAAAACTCATCTTGTGTTTCTTTAAAGAGTTTGAATGAGGCTTTAATTTTGAAAATCAAATCTCTTTCCTCATCAATAGAAGATCTTAAGAGGCAAACACATGAGCTTAATCATTTGCATGATTCTTCTATTGACACTTTAAAGAAACAAAATGATGCTTTTATCTCTAGAATTGCTTTATTTGAAAAAGAGAATAATACTTTAAATGTTAAATTTGATTCTCTTACTTGTATGCATGATGATTTGTTATTAGAACATAATATTCTTAAAACCAAATCTTCTCATGCTCATTCTAGAGATATTCATCATTCTAGTATGGCACATGTTCATAACCATGCTCATTCTGATACATGTGCACACACTAGTATTAGGTGCTTCTATTGCTCTCGCATTGGACACATGAGCTTAACTTGTCCTATTCGTAGGAGTTTTTCTACCAATGCTAGAGTAAATAGTATATGGGTCCCTAAAGCTAACAAATGTGGATCCAAGTTTATTTGGATACCAAAGTCTTCGCCTAATGTTGTAGGTGGAGCTTCTTATATCGGGACATAGCATCAAGGAGCGTGTTGGTGGTTGCAAAGCTCAAAGGACATCTTTCAAGCAATTGCACCAACACAAGCGTGGCCACTAGAGCCACTTTGGTAACATGCTAAGCGATTCTCTTTAAATTGTTTATATTAGTAGAATCTAGCATGTTTCTCTTGATGTTTTGCTACTAGCTCACATTGATATCCTTAGTTGCTTATTGTATAAATCAATGTGAGATATAATACTAGCATGTTTAGTTAATTCTCTTATTATTTCTTTTATCTAGCATGACTAGTTACTTAGCTTAAATGTTTAGTTCACACTTGTAGTTTATCACTCATTTTCTATTAAGTGTGACACTTTTAATTTATACATGCTTGTTATTCTTAATCTTTATTTATAAAGCATGTATATCACTCTAGTCCATAGGAGCTTGGTTTTGATTTGAGTTAATATGATTTTAACTCTCCGTCTTTAAAGTTTTTGAAATAATTATTTCTTGCCGGTTTGTATTTAATGTGTCTTATTTACTTTAAATCGGTATTTTAGCACAAGCTTCTTTTTCTTGACAAGTATATACTTATACTTCTTTTTAATCTTGTGCTTACATAATAAATTCATTATTGATTCTCATACTTTATCTTGATTATCTTCTTGAGAATCAATTATGTCTTTGCCTAATAAAGTTTATTTATACATGCTTTTGAATTTGTGATGGTTTCTCAAATATTCATTAAGGATACATGACTATATTCATTAAAATTTTCATTTACTTATAGTTCATGTATCTCTTATATTGATATCTATTTTTGTATAAATACCTTTATGTAGGCATATGAGTCAAGCTAAAGTTTTATTCATACTTGTTACTTCTAAACTTGTGCTTAACTCATACTCTAGCTATTGATTCTTTTGATCAAATTTGTGTATCTCTTTTTGAATCAATATGCTTCTTCCTTAAAGCTTTCTTTAATGATGTCTTTTTAGCTTTTTGGTTGACTTTATGGATACATGTTCTTAATGGATTTTTGATCTTTTCATGTATGCCTATTCGTGATATATATATAGTTTCATATATATAAATGTTTCCTAGCTTTTGATATTCATTTGTTTTATATCTTTAAGTTGGGATGGTGAGAGAAAATATTTGTTATTTATTGCACTTGACTATTTATGGAAGTTCTTTTAAGAATCACAAGGTTTTGTGCGTTGTCTTGTTTTCATATTAACCTCCGTTTTTAGTGCACATTTTTAAATCTATATCATCTATATATTTCTATAGTGCACTATGACAGCTTTTTCGTAAAATATGATTCTTCTATCTTTTGCACATTTAGCTTTCTTGATCTTAATAATCTTTTGCTCATTCCTTGGGTTTATGCTTCTTTTTGAATTATTGTTGCCCAATGATGTTTTTGTAGCACATGAGAATACCTGTAATTGTTACATCATATTTCTCATGACTTTAGCTACAATGGTTTGAGCTTTTATGTTGAGATTTTCCCATTTCTAGAGAATACACTTATTTCATAATGGCTATAATATTTTGCATTCTCTAGATCGATCTATTATTTTATTATCTTGGATTAATCTCAACTTGACAAAGAGATTTATTTTAATTATGTTTTCTTGAGTATCTCTTTTGGTCTATACTTGATAAGAGATCAATTCATTTATTTGTCATCTTATGTTCTTTTTCTTGCTTAGTAAAGAGTCTAAAAATCATTTTGATCATTCAAAATGTATTATACTTATATGAGAACTCTTTGCTTAAGCAAGTATTTTTAGTGTTAGTGACTTAAGATTTAATGAGCACATTTATCTTGTTAATGGCTTCCCTCATTAATCTTATTCGGATTATATAGTTTGCTTATTTGTGATATATTATTAAGCTATATAATTTTGGCTCACTTTCACACATCTAGCTATATTCCTATACTTCAATCTATATATGATATGCTAGTTTACAAAAACAAGATTTGTGATATGCTTAATCTCTAAAACTAGTTTTACATATTCTTTATTAAATCTTGTTTTCTCTTAGAGGTTTGTGATTCCTTGTTTTAACTCTATTCCATAACTAGTCATTAGCAAGTCTCTCTTAAATTTCTCTCACTTTTGAGTCATGATTTTATCGTATTATCATTTACATCTCTTCTTTATTGAACTTGTAATTATTTAAATGAGATTGACTCTTTCCCATGTTAATTTGTGAGATTTTTTTTTGATTTCTGATTTTCTCTTGATGAGATTCATTAGATCATATTTATTCATTTGTTTTCTTTATGAATGATCCTAATGATTGAGTAGTCCTAAACTATCTAATTTTGTAAATGTCAAGTCAATTTATTACTCTACTTTGACTACTCATGGTTTATCACATATGACCTTTGCTATTTGAACTTTATTGGTCTTTCATTTAGAAGTAGCAAAGTTTGGATATTACCCGGTTGATAGGTACATATGTGATAAAACATACCTAGTCCATGCAAAGCAATAAATTGGTTGATTATTTCTTAATTAGATAATCATGGACATGATATTTGAGTTTCATTTTTATTTTATTTTTGAGCTATATTCTGTGTATCATCATGATTGTTCTTAATTGACTTTATTCTTTTTCATGATGACATTTTCTCAAAGGATTATATACATTGATCTATCATATTTAAATATGAGATTCTTCTATATAGACTAATGTATGCCATCTTTTGATTATATGTGCTTTATTAGAATATTCTTTTGATTTCTCATCTTTAGTGGCTATTTATTGGTTATCTCTTCTTGACTAAAGATGATATTTTTCGTCTTTTGACGATATTGTAGCCTTATATGCATCGAGCAAGGGGGAGAAATCCATAGTTGATTTATCCCTAGATCTTGTAGTTATCTATTTTATGCTATAAGTGCTTTGGAACTAGATACGCATATTTTGAGGGGGAGCAAATTAATTGATTCAATTCATTTATACCCTTAAATATGTCGTATACCTAGTTCATCATGGACCCATACCTTCTTCTTTTTTATTTTCTTAAGTGAATGAGGTCATGATACTTTTATTTGTGAAGGGTTTATGAGAGTATATGCTATTGTCTTTATCATTTATCTCTCTTTTATATGGATTAAATAAGTCATCTTCTTAAATATTAACTTTCATATATTATCTTGATGACTATTGTGCTTTCGTTAGTTTGGCTTTCCTTATAAGCTTAATTGATTTGGCTTTTCTTTTTGAGGACTTACCTAAAATACATGTTTATCTATATTGGTAATACTTTGAGGGGGAGCATTCAAGTCGACTGAATTTCTCCTTCTTAAGTATTTTTCTCCTTTACCTTCATGTTTATCTAAAAGGGTATTCATATAGCATGATAAGGTATTTGAGTTCAAATGCATGAACTTGGGTAAGCATATAAATTGAGTGAGATTAGTCTATATCAATTGTTCTATTTTTTTTTTGATTATTCCTTTATTTTGTTCCACTATTCATCTGTGGAAATTTTGACTTTCAAATGGCTTTTTGATCAATGTTTCATGCTTATAATCAATTGGTATTAAGTTTATATCTTTCAACTATCTCACTTGGTATTTTTTGTTATATCAATTACTTTGCAATTATCTAATCCTCATGGGCTTTTGATTGAAATCCTTGATTGAAATCCTTATTTCAATTGGTATATCGCTTCCTTCCAAAACTAGAGCAATATTTCATATCCTATTGTGTTTTGGATTTATTCCTTGGATTTCAAGTTGGTAAACTACTTATTTCTTGTTTTTCAAATACTTTTAGTTTTACCAACCATATTGTGTTTTGACAAGCAATTTTCTATTTTGTACTCTATATTTGGTATGTAGTTTTATACACTTGTCTTTACACACTTCTCCCATTGTTTTTCATTAGTATATTTTGATCATGATTGTCTATAAGTTCCCCATGCTCTGATTTCTATGCTTGAGATTGATTTTATTTTATCTCTTAGTACGGGGGAGCCTATTTTTGATCATGTCAAAGGGGAAGAAGTAAGTTTAAGTATGCTTTTATAAGTAATCTAAGTAGTATGCTATTAGTGATATTGCTTATGTCTTTTGTATATTAGTGATACATGCATCCATTGTGTCCATACTAAACTTAACCGATTTGCCATAATCAAAAAGGGGGAGATTGTTAGCCCAATGATTGTATCATGTTTTTGAATATGGTTAATATGTTAAGTTTAGCATTTCATTATCACTAATCTTCATACTATCGCTATAGCATTTCTACTTATACTTATATCTTTGGTGATTTGTGCCCATTGGTTTACATCTTAGTGATATGAGCTTATCTATCTTAAATTTAATTGGATTGCCAAAATCAAAACTATATTTTTGATTGTGGTCATTCAATTAAGTTTAATCATTATGATATCACTAACATTTATGCCATCACCTTAGCACTTATACTTAAACTTTGCATAGTCCTAATGTGCTTTAATTTATCATACTTGCTACTATGTATATTGATTTGTTCGTCTAACATGTACATGCAGAAAAGCAATAAGCAAGATCAATGTGGACATATGCAATGAAGAAATCATGGTGGGCCAAAGACGACGGATCCCACAAGATTTCTCTGAACCACCCGACGACATCTCTGGAGCCACGCACCGGGGGTTCCGCTGCCCGGTCAACGGACGGGGGTCGAGGGGGCAGCGCCCCTTGTCGGGGGTTCGGGGGCGAAGCCCCCGAAAGGTATTCAATTTTCGTAAACTGGATATCTTTGGACTGCCGCCGCCAAGGAAAAAAGCCATCACCTATCAAAGGAAGAAGCCAAGCCATGCCATCATCATTTCAAGACTCTGAAGAAGCCTGCACCTGTCTAAGTATATCTGGAGTCTGTAATGAGTCTTAGAAATTATTGTAAACACAAGAAATGGATGGCAAAATCGAAAGCTAGGGCAGAAATAAGCCCAGGATCATTTTTGGTGGAAAACGGCATACCGACGGTATACCGGCGTATACCGACGGTATACCGGTTTTCGTTCACAGAAAGTTTCTGTTTACAAAACCGGCATACCGACGGCATACCGGTCCATACCGACGGTATACCGCTTCCAAAACGTTGAAATTCCAACGGTCGGATTTCCAGCCATTAATGATCCCAACGACTATATTTCTAGCCGTTGTAATCCCAGACCGGTATACTGTCGGTATGCCGGATCATACCGGCGGTATGCCGGTTCGTGACTGAAAAGTTGCCTTTGGCTTCTTTTCAAGCTTTGGTTATAAATAGCCTTGAACCCCTTCATTCAAGGTTGATGCTTTGAGCCTAAAAATTTCCAAACCACCAAAGCTTATCCACATAAAACTCTACAAAGCCTTCATTTGCCATCTACAAATTGTGTTAGAGTTATTGAGTTGAAAAGTGAGATCTTCATCCTATTGTATAAGAAAATCAAAACCTATTGTGAAAGGTTGAAGTTGGAGAGTCTTCGTATCCAAACTCTCGGTTGAAGTTGGGGAGTCTTCGTATCCAAACTCTCGGTTGAAGTCGGAGAGCCCTTCGGATTAAAGCTCTTGTGTAAGAAGTTGGCGAGTTCTTCGGATCCAAATTCGTGTGTAACTATTTGCTCAAATAGTGGATTAAAGCCGGAGAGAGTTCCGGGACTGGACTGCCTCTTAGGAGGATACCAGGATATATCGGGTGTCGGTATTGTGTTTGCTTCTTCTCTTGCACTTATATTTTTAAATTGCCAATTAGCTGCTAAGTGCTTGATTAGTTAGCTTGACCCTATTCACCCCCCTCTAGGGTTCCTACATAGACCTCAATAGTCATCCTCTAATCTAAAGATCAATCTTTTGCTCAATCTTGACACTAGACGAGAAAAAAAATCAAAACCAAGCCAACACATGATTACAGCATCCACTATCATTTTTGAGTACATATACATGATCCATCTTCGGAGACAAATCCGACAATCCATAACTCATACATCTAAGACATATGTCCGATACAACAATCTGATACATCAAAAGTAATCTATCATAAACTTCTAGAGTCTTCCAGAACCTTCCACGAGTTGTCATCCAATCCAAGTCATATCCTCAAGCCCTGGCCTATATCAACCATCCAGTTAGGAAAGGAGCAAAGTACAACCCTCCAAACAAATGTCTCAAGATACAAAATAAAGCAGTAAAGTAAATGCAAAAAATGAAGAATCGGATCATGTGACACGAGACAATGTCATCCAATGCAACCTGAGTCCGGCACGACCTACGTGAGGTGTATCTGTGCTATTTACGATATGTATGATAGCAACTGGGTATAACCACATAGCTACTTGGTATTTTTCCTTTCCTCCGAGACATGAATCATGATCGATAAACATGTTACAAGTCATGACCAATATACGATAAAAAAGTCACGATCAATGTACGATAAACAAGTCACAAATCATGTACAATAAACAAGTCACGATCACGACAGTGAACAATAAAACAGGAATCACGATTAAGAAACACGATCACAATTAGTAAACAGGATCACGTGTCAAGACAATGTCGTAATATAGGACATGACATGAAAAGTGTATTTATAATGTATTAAGAAACATAAGTAGGAGTGTACTTGCCTTATACCGGACGAGAGCAATCGTCTCTAAATCCACCTATAAAGGTTAAGAAATAATCAGATTCTATTTTAGAAAGTATCCTTAAACTTCTAGAAAATATTCTTTAAATATTAACTTAATAAATTCTAGTTTCTAAATTACTAAATAATTCTCCACTTAACTATTAACTAAACAAACTAATGCCACTAACCCAAAAAAGGTCTATAGGACATATAGCCTAATTTTATAACAAAACCAACCAATTTATTCTTAACCCAAAAATTTAACCTACTGATCCTGGCCCATCCCATTATTACTGCTGCTGCCTATTCTATTTCTTTCTTCAACTTCTAAAACCCACACTGGCCCAGCCCAGACAACCCGATACCATCTCCCATTTACCACTGCTGCTTATTTCTTTTTCTTTTTTTTTTCTTTCTCAGATCAGCCCAAACCCATTATCATTGCCCGACCCATTAGTTACAGCTACTGCTGCTAACTCTTTTAATCAATCAGCCCATACTTGGGCCACAAGCCCGACCAACATCTTAAAACCCTAACAATATTAGCAGTCCCCTCTCTCTCACTCTTTACTCAACAGAACAGAGCTGCTCAAACCCTAACACCAAAAGCCCTTCATCCTTCTCTCTTTCTGTACACTCATACTCTTATACATTCGTACAGCCGCAATAACCTAACCCTAAAAATATCAATTGAAGAGAAGAAGATGATTGAGGAAAGAGGAGACATACTGCTGAAGGGCTCGGAGGGTGGCACTGGCTAAGAGAGGGGTGGTCTCGGCAAGTAGGATCTGGAAGGAAGATGCGGTACGGGATTGAGGAGTTACGACCGCCGGATCGGGGCAGGGTGCTGGCCGCAGACCGACAGAGACACCGCACTAGCCGGAGGAAGAAGGCGGGTCAACAGACTGCTACAGTAACCTAGGCCCGGTGCTCGAGAATGGTGCGATGATCGAGGTGAGTGCATGGCTCGAAAATTAGAGGTCGTCGCTCGAGGATGCGAAGCTCGAGAAGGTGCAGCACAGGATTCGAGGAGCTCAGTTCGACGACGAAGAGGTTGATGCCATGGTGGTCCGTGCTCAAATCGACGAAAGGAGTGGTCTCGCGGTGGCTGAGATCAAGGCGAGGGTCGACCCAGGCGACGAAGATCAGGTGTCACGACCCGCACCCGCTTTTCGGGATACGAGTGCGTGTCCAAGCCAGCCTACGCCGCAGAGTCGGCGGTAGAACGCTGTCAAGGCCATGATGCTCTAAATCACATAAATGTATTATTTTATTGCTCATTCACATTTCTAAATTGATTACAACATTTACAACATTTATATTTAGAGAAAATACAAGGTTCTTACATTTAATGAAAATGACACCACGTCTATCTAAACTCTAGGTTTCTGCCTGCTAGTACGTTCGTCCCAATGCTAAGTGAAGCCACAGCTAACCTGAAAAATGTTGGTTTCCAGTCAGGAATGGAACAAGCACACAAACCGACGGCAATACGAAAACACAATAGAATTCACAAGACATGAAAATAACATATATGAAATGAAACTAGAAAATAACTGATGTCATGGCATGTCTAGAAAGAAAGTAGATAACTCTACAACATGATGTTTCAACTAGAGAAAAACATGTAAACATGGTGAAATAGAAAAAGTGGTGAATCAAATAAGGAAAACAAGTAAAAGGCAACTATCTATGTGTTTTAAAATATCTTGTTTGACATGTGAACGGCTAAGGGGTAAATCCGGCAACCCGTACGTGAATTTTGCGACTGCTATTAGTCAAGAATAGACATTTTGGGGATGTTTCTGGGCAGTCCACATGTCTACTATGATATTTCTCTGCCTAGCTAGTATTCATGGAATCAAGTCGCAAGCATGGTAATCATGTAAATGACAGTCAAAAAGTATAAAAAAATCTATGATACTAATCCGTGTGACAACGTGTCATCAAGCAAGAGAGCATATGTATAAACTACTATGAATCGAAAGCAATCAAAAAAGTGCACTTGCCTGAGGTCCTTTGCTGGTGAAAGCGGCAATCCCGTTGAGTCCAGGATAGCCTGGTTAGCCTAGGGTGATATGAAGAAGTTAGAATCACAAGAAATGGAAAAGTATGACTAGTCACGATTTAAGGTTGATTTTTGAAGGAACTTTATTTTAAAAAGGAACACCAAAATTATATATATAGAAAATGTCTATAATCTATTTAGAAAATATTTATACTATTTGAAAATGATAATCTAGTAGTCAAAATATTCTTGGATAAATACTATTTAGTAGTATAAATACTTGAAGTCTTGGCATATCATTTTGGACTAAATAGATATTTTAGGAAATCTATATTTTACTTGTGAAATACTTGCCAAAGTACTTTAATAATTACTTAAAATCAAGAATCATTTTTTTTGGCTAAATCAAAAATACAATTTTAGGAAATATGAATATATGATTTTTAAAATAATAATAATAATAACATTAATACTAATAACAGTGGTAATAGTGGTAATAATAGTAATAATAATATTATATTGTATATATACAATAAATGTACTGATATTTACTTAGGAAATCAGAATGTAATACTTAACCCATAATAAAAACAATAACATATTATAATGGGCTTGGAGCCCAATCTTAATATTTACTAAGGCCTTGGGTTACAGTCTCACTTCAACCACTAGCCTTACAACTATACAACTAAAATAAACCAAAACTAAAACAAAGTAAAATAAAAGAAAGAAAGGAAGTGAGAGAGAGAAGAAATCCCCTTCTGAACTCTCCAGAATAAAGAGAACGAAGGAAAGCATGAGGAGAAGAAGCGAGAGATGATCGTGAGGAAGGGAAGAACTCATGGGGGCTCTCGGCGGAGATTGGAGGCAGGATCGGGCGGCGCACGAGCTGAGCGCTCGATACGGCGGCAGGGGCGAGAACTTCCACCCGGCTGCGATGGGCGGGGTGTTGACATAGCCGTAGTCTGGGCGCCGTGCTTAGAGGAGTTGACTCGTCTAGCCACATGCTGGGCGGAGCTGTCGGCGGGCGAGCGACAACACAGATGAGGTCGGGGCAGCGTTGATGCCAGGGTGGCCAGCAAATTGGAGGTCACAGGAACGGTGTCCGGCCAGGCGCTGGAGAAAAGTTGCCGGGGCAGACGCTGGCTGGGCACTGCTCGCGGTGCCGGGCCGTCCACACGTGGAGGGAGGCGTCACAAAATCGAACAAAGGGTGGTGGTGGTTCCAGGTGCAACGAGCGGGCTTGGATACGTCGGCGCATGGACTCGACGGCCACGGCGAGCGCAGCAAGGTATGATGTGGGGGTGTGCGTTTACTATATTGGTGGTGGTTTTGGTGGGGTTCTGGTGTTGGATGCACGTCGGTATGGTTGTTTGTAATATTGAAATAAGATGGAAATGACACGGACGCACGGGTCCAAACACGGCACAATTTTTTGTTATTATGGTTGGTGGTGGTGGTTTGGAGCCGGGAACAAGGGCGTCTTCGTTGGAAGTCGAGATCGACGGTGGTGTTTGTTGAATGTGGTCGTCGGTGACTAGGCTGCGACAGGAAGAAAATAGGGCTACTAGGTTTGGTGGGGAATCGGTGGATCCCTATATGTATCCAATCTTTGGATATACATAAGTTCTCTAGAGATTAGAAGAGATCGAATTGATTTTGGTTCGAAGTGATCGGCTAAAGGCTGAGTTTGAGTTTTGAAACAAGATTGCCTTAAGGTCCCTTACTAATTGAATTTTAAGAAAGATCCTTTTTTTTTTTCTAAACTTTAACTAGAATAATATTTACAAAATTTAGCTAATCAATTCTAAAAATGGTATTTGATAATACTCCAAATTAATACTTAATATCAACGAAATAATTTGAATCGTACAAAATTAATCAATCAATTATTATAATGATTCAAAGTAATGTTTGATGACAAATAACATATCCTTAAATCAAGAAAATAATCGATTATAACTATAATTAATATTTGATAAAACATATCTTATTAATCAAATTCTTATTAAATATCTATAATTTAGATTGATCAACATAATCAAAGGTTGGTTACAATAGGAATTTAGAATTTAATGAACTATCTTTCCACAATCAAATAATATTTAAAATAAAATTTAATTGATAATATGATAATAAACCATATGAAATGGTTTTGACAAATTTCTTCGTTTATCAAAATATCTTATTATAGAAACATAAAATTGTTTTCTTCTAGAAAAATATTTTTTTAAAAATAATAATTTAATTTTCAAACAATTGGGAAGCGGACTTACAAATCTACCCACCTTAGAAATAAATTCGTTCTCGAATTTAAAGGCCACTAGGGTAGACGGACCTGGTTGGTCGGTGCAAGAGATGGTAATAATTTTATGATAATATCATAATTATCAAACAATTGAAAAGAGAAAGGGATAAATAGGTATGGCTTGTTGTTGCAACCTTAAGCTATGGTTTTGAATGCCTAAAATGCTCTAAAATGTTCTCAAAATTTCTTTTTTTGACACCCAAGCTAACAAGAACCTCAAGGATAATTCATCTATCGAAGGCTCTACCCACCTTAGAAAATTTCTTTCTCGAAATTTCGAAGAGCATGATTAGTCATGATTAAGGATATAATCAAGAAATGATATGATCAATGATCAAAATAGGTTAGACTGTGATTAGAATCAAATTTTAAGAAAAGACACGATTAGAGTATAGTCCAAAGGGTCCAGTCACAATGGTCAAGGATATAGGATTAGTTAAACAAGGAAAGATGTTAGGCATGATTAACTACTGTTGGAATTTTGTAGGCATGGTCAACAATCAAATTTTAGACATAGCCTAAAAATAGTGAAAATTACTTGGATGCAATTAAGATGTAGTCACGATCACGGTTAATCATGCAAGTCACCAAAGCATGATTAAAATTAAAATTTTGGCACGAGCATGAATATGATCAAAATAGTTATGATCACATTGGGACGAATTTAAATAGTTGCAATAATTGATTTGAAATATAAGCACGATTATGACTACAGTCAAATAGTTTAGTCACGGTCAAAAAAGTTTAAGAACGATTGAAATCATTTTGGAAAAATCGACTAGCTAAGCAAAATATTTAGGCATGATTATAGAATCAAGATCTAGATATGATTAAGAGTCTGATGGAAAGAAACCAAATAGGTTTTAAAGATTACTAGCAAACCAAATAACGTTTTGAAAATAGAAGGATAAGAAAGAAAAGTTCAAGAATTAAAGAAAAGGAGTGTGATCTAGATCAATAGTCATATGCCAAAAGGATGTAGCTTCTATAATATTCGAAAACCATACGTATATGTGACGTCACTTTATCGAGAATTTATGCCCCGCCAGTGTACATCTCACTGTAGTAAATTCTTGGTTTCATGACTGAAGTATGATACAACATCGAATACTCTAGTAGCTCTACCAATATTAACATACAACTCAAGGGTCAAAATAGGGCAACTTGGACATAGTTTTAATAACATTCGGAAACTTACACTTACTCGAAATTACGTCGACATTGGGATCACGCCACGCCAGTGCGCTGCTGGCTGCAGTGAACCTGCAGTCTCGATAATTCAAATAACTGGCAATAGTGCGCTGCTGTCTTGCCATCGCATGTCATCAAAATTATTCCAACTATATCCCTAAGAATTTTAAAGAAGTTTCTAAAAATTTTACCCAGATTGATCATGATAGAAGGGTGTAAGTATCCATCAATGAAGAAAACATCAAAATAAAAATAAAAATAAAATGATCACTTAGATATCAATGTTGAAGACCAAATGATCGATTATGAAGGGAAGTGACAAAAGAGATCAAAAGTTTTAAATTTTATTTCTCTAGTATTCAAGAATCGAAGGAAACACATGCGTATCTTAAATTTTAACAAAGCTAGCACGGAATAAATATATGGATATGTTACGTTCATGTTAGGCTCAAACACAATGGGTGGAGTTAAAATAAGATTCTTAGAAAGATAGATTACTATGGATAATAGGAAATAAATAGGTAATACAACTTTTATGATAAGACGATGGTGGTTAGAGGGAAAAAAATAAAATTGCACAATGATTAGGAATGAGGGAGGCCTAAATTACCAAACGAAGAGTCTATCCACCTTGGGTCATACCCTAGTATTAAATACAACCAATATCCTTCTAGTAGAATCCCTAAGTCATATAATAGGGTTTAGAATTCAATAAATTTCTACATAAATCACGTGGCTTATATAGCAACCTTAACTACCCCACAATCAAATTGAATAAGGGACTCCTAGTCCTAGTCATTATCCTAAAATCCAATTAATCCTAATTGTGAATAAGCATTCTAGTCGCAGGCTTGTAGTAGTATGACTAATATAGGTACTACCACAAGTTCGCATGATTTACAAAAACTGACCTGCATGGGCCACCACAAAAACTTGTCACGACCCGCACCCGCTTTTCGGGATACGAGTGCGTGTCCAAGCCAGCCTACGCCGCAGAGTCGGTGGTAGAACGCTGTCAAGGCCATGATGCTTATCACATAAATAAAACATTTTATTGCTCATTCACATTTCTAAATTGATTACAACATTTATACTTAGAGAAAATACAAGGTTCTTACATTTAATAAAAATGATACCATATCTATCTAAACTCTAGGTTTTTGCCTGCTAGTATGCCCGTCCCAATGCTAAGTGAAGCCACAGCTAACCTGAAAAATGTTGGATTCCAGTCAGGAATGGAACAAGCAAACAAACCGACGGCAATGCAAAAATACAATAGAATTCACAAGACATGAAAATAACATATGTAAAATGAAACTAGAAAATAACTGATGTCGTTGCATGTCTAGAAAGAAAGTAGATAACTCTACAACATGATATTTCAACTAGAGAAAACATGTAAACATGGTGACATGGAAAGTGGTGAATCAAACAAGGAAAACAAGTAAAAGGCAACTATATATGTGTTTTGAAATATCTTGTTCGACATGTGAACGGCTAAGAGGTAAATCTGGCACCCCGTACGTGAATTGTACGACTGCTATTAGTCAAGAATAGACATTTTCGAAATGTTTCTAGGTAGTCCACATGTCTACTATGATATTTCCCCACCAAGCTAGTACTCATGGAATCAAGTCGAAAGCATGGTAATCATGTAAATGACAATCAAGAAGTATAAGCAAATCCATGATACTAATTCGTGTGACGTGTCATCAAGCAAGAGAGCATATGTATAAACATGAAATAAAAGCTACTATGAATCGAAAGCAATCAGAAAGTGCACTTGCCTGAGGTCCTTTGCTGGTGAAACCGGCAATCCCGTTAAGTCCAGGATAGCCTGGTTAGCCTAGGGTCGATATGAAGAAGTTAGAATCACAAGAAATGGGAAAGTATGACTAGTTACGATTTAAGGTTGATTTTTGAAGGAACTTTGTTTTAAAAAGGAACCCCAAAATTATATATATATAGAAAATGTCTATAATCTATTTAGAAAATATTTATACTATTTGAAAATGATAGTCTAGTAGTCAAAATATTCTTGGATAAATACTATTTAGTAGTATAAATACTTGAAGTCTTGGAATATCATTTAGGACTAAATAGATATTTTAGAAAATCTATATTTTACTTGTGAAATACTTGCCAAAGTACTTTAATAATTACTTAAAATCTAGAATCATTTTTATTGGCTAAATCAAAATTACAATTTTAGGAAATATGAATATATGATTTTTATAATAATAATAATAATAATAACATTAATACTAATAACAGTGGTAATAGTGGTAATAATAGTAACAACAATATTATATTGTATATATATAATAAATGTACTGATATTTACTTAGGAAATCAGAATGTAATACTTAACCCATAATAAAAACAATGACATATTATAATGGGCTTGGAGCCCAATCTTAATATTTACTAAGGCCTTGGGTTACAGTCTCACTTCAACTACTGGCCTTACAACTATACAACTAAAATAAACCAAAACTAAAACAAAGTAAAATAAAAGAATAAAAGGAAGTGAGAGAGAGAAGGAATCCCTTCTGAACTCTCCAGAATAAAGAGAACGAAGGAAAGCATGAGGAGAAGAAGCGAGAGATGATCGTGAGGAAGGGAAGCACTCACCGGGGCTCTCGGCGGAGATTGGAGGCAGGATCGGGCGGCGCAAGAGCTGAGCGCTTGACACGGCGGCAGCGACGAGAACTTCCACCCGGCTGCGATGGGCGGGGTATTGACATGGCCGTAGTCTGGGTGCCGCTCTCGGAGGAGTTGACTCGTCTAGCCACGTGCTGGGCGGAGCTGTCGGCGGGCGGGCGGCAACACAGATGAGGTCGGGGCAGCGTTGATGCCAGGGTGGCCAGCAAATTAGAGGTCACAAGAACGGTATCCGGCCAGGCGCTGGAGAAAAGTCGTCGGGGCAGACGCCGGCTGGGCACTGCTCGCGGCGTCGGGCCGTCCACACGCGGAGGAAGGCATCACAAAATCGAACGGTGGGTGGTGGTGGTTCCAGGTGCGACGAGCGGGCTTGGATACGTTGGCGCATGGACTCGGCGACCGCGGCGAGCGCAGCAAGGTAAGATGTGGGGGTGTGCGTTTACTGTATTGGTGGTGGTTTTGGTGGGGTTCTGGTGTTGGATGCACGTCGGTATGGTTGTTTGTAACATTGGAATAAGATGGAAATGACACGGACGCACGGGTCCGGACACGGCACAGGTTTTTGTTATTATGGCTGGTGGTGGTGGTTTGGAGCCGGGACAACGGCGTCTTCGTAGGAAGTCGAGATCGACGGTGGTGTTTGTTGAATGTGGTCGTCGGTGACCAGGCTGCGACAGGGAGGAAATAGGGCTGCTATGTTTGGTGGGGAATCGGTGGATCCCTATATATGTATCCAAGCTTTGGATATACATAAGTTCTCTAGAGATTAGAAGGGATCGAATTGATTTTGGTTCGAAGTGATCGGCTAAAGGCTGAGTTTGAGTTTTGAAACAAGATTGCCTTAAGGTCCCTTACTAATTGAATTTTAAGAAAGATTCCTTTTTTTTCCTAAACTTTAACTAGAATAATATTTACAAAATTTAGCTAATCAAGTCTAAAAATGGTATTTGATAATGCTCCAAATTAATACTTAATATCAACAAAATAATTTGAATCGTACAAAATTAATTAATTAATTATTATAATGATTCAAAGTAATGTTTGATGACAAATAACATATCCTTAA
Organism: Iris pallida; assembly: GCA_029216955.1. Lineage (NCBI taxonomy): Eukaryota > Viridiplantae > Streptophyta > Magnoliopsida > Asparagales > Iridaceae > Iris > Iris pallida. The sequence goes on along the minus strand of JANAVB010023445.1, from coordinate 45,784 downwards.
ATCAAGATAATAATCAATTATAACTATAATTAATATTCGATAAAACATATCTTATTAATTCAAATTCTTATTAAATATCTATAATTTAGATTGATCAACATAATCAAAGGTTGGTCACACTAGGAATTTAGAATTTAATGAACTATCTTTTCACAATCAAATAATATTTAAAATAAAATTTAATTCTAAAGATAATTGATAATGAGAAAATAAACCATATGAAATGGTTTTGACAAATTTCTTCGTTTATCAAAATATCTTATTATAGAAACATAAAATTGTTTTCTTCTAGAAAAATATTTAAAATAAAAAAATAAAATAATTAAATTTTTAAAAATTGGAAAGCGGGCTTACATCAAGGCTGGCTACTAGATGCGGCTAAGGAAGTCGGAGCACGACAGCCAACTCCAGATCTAACGGTGACCTACTGTCTCTGCTGTCGATGGCGGAGGAGCATGGAGAAATGGAGGGGTGACGAGCTCGGAAAGTGGCGACGACGGGGAAGACGCTGGCGCTCCAAAGATATCGGCCGAACACGGTGACACAACAGCTTAGATTTAGGGTTTTGTGGTGTCAGTATGTCTTGTTGCGACATGATACGAGATGTTGGGTGTAAAATTATAAAATGTGTCCTGTGTCAAGGACACAACAGGACACAGATAGGATTTGGGGATTTTGAATGTGGAATATGGTGTGTCCGTGTCCTCGGAGTCGAACCCGGGGATACGAGGAAGATGATGTACTTGTAATAGTATAGGGAAGCTAAGGAAATGATGTGGACACGCCGACACGGCAGGACACGAGGAAGAAGGGTTAGGGTCTAGCTAATAATGACTTGGGAATGATTAACACTAGTAATAGTTAGGTATTTATAGAAGAAGAAACTTGAGCTCCTAGTCGGTTAGTTAGGAAATTAGTTAGTTAGTTATAACTAACTAATGAGCACATGCCAATTAATCAAAACACATGTCTTAACTAATTGACTCTAGAAAGTTCCTATCTAATCCTATGGCTAAAGGCTATAGTCAAAACTAAATATCCAGCCATGGTATTTATAAGAATGCCACTCCACTCAAAATAATTTTAGAATTGCCACTCCCTGTTCATGGGTTCCCAATTAACTAACCTTTAATCCTGAAATTAATAAAATAACACTAGTAATAATTCAAAATAGAAGAATATTGAAACTAGTATTTATTTAATAATCTCAAAATAAAACTTAGAAAATAATACAAATTCAAATATAGGATTATTCGGGAACGGTAGTTATAAATCTATCCACCTTAGAAAAATTTTGTCCTCGAAATTTCAAATAGAGTGATCGAGAGTGCAAAAATGGCACGATGATCAAAATCATTCCGACTTGATTGATGAGAGGATAATCTAGTTGGCACGACTAGAATACAAAATTTGAAAATAGCACGATCAATAACAAGCAATAATTCGTTAGACATGATCGTGAATAGAATGGAACCTATTTAGCACGAGTATGTATGACTTAAATAATGAAATACAGAAATGGCACAAATATTTAAAGTTAGTCAGTTACAAACAAGAATAGAAAAGAACCTATACGACTAGGCACGATAATCACAAGGATTTGAAATGAATTAGCACAACTAAATAATCGAGTAAAGGGATTTGAAAATAGCCCGAATAATGATCATGAATTGGTTAGGTGCGAAGGGAAAGTGAAATTTAGTTACGACTAGTAGAATATAGACACCATCATTTAAGCACGATAGAGTCGAAATGGTAGAGTCACGGTCCGATTTAGAATCTGAGGATGATTAATATCAAAATTATTTACATATGATTAAGAACAAAATTATTTGGCACGATAGTCATGGCGAGCAAAATCAGCTAGCATGACTAGGAAAAGCCAAAATAATTTACAGAGCCAAAGTCATGTATCAAAACTTAGGCATGATTGATCTAGTCATAATCGATAATCTAGTCATGATTGATAGAATTTAACATCACATAGTCATGGAAAGTCGTCTTAGGCATGAAAGATTAAAATTTTGGCACGGTCAGAACATAGATTTGGAATGGTATAGTGACGGTTAGGTCATAACACCTAGGCATGATCAACTATCAGAAATAACTAGAATAGTCAAAATCACGACTATCTAGATATGATTGAAGGAGTCCTTTAGTCAAAATCAAAGTCTTTTAGGTATGAAATCGAAATTACTAAGGATGAAATCTTAAATCGTTTAAGCACGATTAATGATGGAATTAAACATGGTAAAATCAAAATATCTAAAGGTTAATTATGGAAAATGATTGATGATAGTCAAAATCATGACTATTTAGATACAATCAAAGAAACACTTTAGTCATTTAGGGATGACCGAAGTCTTCCTTAGGAATGAACAATCCTAAATCATTTAAGCACGATTAATGATATAATTGAAATATAGTCAACGTCGTTTAGGAACGAAATAGATGAACCAATATGGCACGATCAAATACCTAACCAAGGTTATTTAAGCATAATCAAAATCACTTAGGTTTATGATGATAAAAACAAGTAAGGATAAAGTTAAAATTCTAAGTATAGAATGACCTATCAATCAAAGGCCAAATCTAAGCACAATCGAAGGTCAAAAATTTAGGCATGATATAGATGATCAAAATCGTATGAAACGATTTATGACCAAGGTCATCTAAGAGTAGTCAATAAGATTTAGAAGTAAGTCATGATTTAATCAAAATAGAATGATTAGTCAATAAATCAAGGTTAATAGTCAAGGTTATCTAGGAGCGATTGAGGAGTGAAAGTCAGGCACCACTTAGAAAAAATTGAAATGGTTGAAATAATTTAGGCACAAAATAGGATCGAAGAAATCCGATAGTAAGTCAAAATAAGAATCCAAATCTAGTTATGATCAAAAAATAAAAAAAACTAGTAATGTTTCCAAAAATAGAAGAGAAGGTGAAGATGGTAGAAAATTAGAGAATCATCACAAACAATTTTATTGAAAAATCTAGTAATGTTTCCAAAAATAAAAAATCTAGTTGGAAAAGATAGAGGAGGTAAAGATGGTGAAGGAGTCTTGGTCCCTTTGGAAGTAACGGGACGAGATGAAGACGATCCTCTAGAACCAACAATGTCCAGATTACGTCTTTGAGTCACTCTCTTTCCTATAGCCATTCTGGAAAGAGAAGAGAAGATAATAAGGTTATAGGGTGAAATCACTTAGAAATATTAGGAAGCAACTAGGATAAGGAATATATGCATAGGATTCTAATAGTACTCTACTACTAATCACAAGGAATAAGGAGAATTCCTAAGTCATGATTGGGCATTCCTATTGTGCAGGCTCCCAGTGGCACTCTAGTCCTAAGTACCATAAGATAGACCTGCATGGGCCACCATAAAAACGTGTCACGTCCCGCGCCCGTATGTTCGGGTATGGATTGTGAGCGCCTCCAGCCTACGCCGCATAATCGACGGTAGTTAGCTGTCTAGACCTCAATAGTCATCCTCTAATCTAAAGATCAATCTTGACACTAGACGAGAAAAAAAAAATCAAAACCAAGCCAACACATGATTACAGCATCTACTATCATTTTTGAGTACATATACATGATCCATCTCCGGAGACAAATTCAACAATCCAAAACTCATACATCTAAGACATATGTCCGATACAACAATCTGATACATCAAAAGTAATCTATCCTAAACTTCTAGAGTCTTCCAGAACCTTCCACGAGTTGTCATCCAATCCAAGTCATATCCTCAAGCCCTGGCCTATATCAACCATCCAGTTAGAAAAGGAGCAAAGTACAACCCTCCAAACGAAGGTCTCAAGATACAAAATAAAGCAGTAAAGTAAATGCAGAAAATAAAGAAGCAGATCATATGACTCGAGACAATGTCATCCAATGCAACCTGTAACATGAACAACTATGAGAAACTATGACCAAGAATAAACACGACTAGAACCATGTGCAATTGAAATACCGTGTTCAGTATGTGGTCGGTTGGGGTAATCCGGCACATCCGAAGATGGCTATTAACGATATGAATCCGGCACGACATACGTGAGGTACATGTGTACTATTTACAATATGTATGATAGCAACTGGGTATGACCACATACCTACTTGGTATTTTCCCTTCCTTCGAGACTTGAGTCATGATCGATAAACATGTTACAAGTCATGACCAATACATGATAAACAAGTCACGATCAATGTAGGATAAACAAGTCACAAGTTACGTACGATAAACAAGTCACGATCACGACCATGAACAATAAAACAGGAATAACGATTAAGAAACACGATTATAATTAGTAAATAGGATCACGTGTCAAGACAGTGTCGCAATATGAGACATGACATGAAAAGTGCATTTATAATGTATTGAAAAACATAAGTAGGAGTGTACTTGCCTTATACCGGACGAGAGCAATCGTCTCTAAATCCACCTATAAAGGTTAGGAAATAATCATATTCTATTTTTGAAATTATCCTTAACTTCGAGAAAATATTCCTTAAATATTAATTTAATAAATTCTAGTTTCTAAATTACTAAATAATACTCCACTTAATTATTAACTAAACAAACTAATGCCACTAACCGAACAAAGGTTTATAGGACATATAGCCTAATTTTATATCAAAACCAACCAATTTATTCTTAACCCAAAAATCCAACCTGAAGATCCTGGCCCATCCCATTATTACTGCTGCTGCCTCTTCTATTTCCTTCTTCAACTTTTAAAACCCACACTGGCCCAGCCTAGGCAACCCGAGCCCATCTCCCATTTACCACTGCTGCTTAATTCTTTTTCTTCTTCTTTCATTTCTCAAATAAGTCCAAACCTATTATCATTACCCGGCCCACTAGTTACAGTTACTGCTGCTAACTCAATTAATCAATCAGCCTATACATGGGCCATAAGCCCAACCAACATCTTAAAACCCTAACAATATTAACAGTCCCCTGTCTTTCACTCTTTACTCAATGGAATAGAGCCGCTCAAACCCAAACACCAACAGCCCCTCACCCTTCTCTCTCTCTACACACATACACTCATACATTTATACAACCGTAATAACCTAACCCTAGAAAATATCAATTGAAAAGAAGAAGATGATGGAGGAAGGAGGAGGCATACCGTTGAAGGGCTTGGAGGGTAGCATTGGCCAAGAGAGGGGTGGTCTCGACGAGCGAGATCTGGAAGGAAGATGTGATACGGGATCGAGGAGTAGTGACCGCCGGATCGGGGCAGGGCGCTGGCCGCAGACCGATGGAGATACCGTGCTGGTCGGAGGAAAAAGGCGGGTCAATAGAGTTCTACAGCGACCTAGGCCCAGTGCTCGAGAATGGCACGATGCTCGAGGTGAGTGAGCGGCTCGAGAAGTAGAGCTCGCCGCTCAAGGATGCGGAACTCGAGAAGGCGCAACAAAGGATTCAAGGAGCTCGGTTCGGCGATGAAGTGGTTGATGTCGTGGTCGTCTGTGCTCGAACGACGAAAGGAGTGGTCTCGCAGCGGATGAGCTCAAGGCGAGGGTCGACCCATGTGGTGGAGATCAGGGCTGGCCACTAAACGCGGCTAAGGAATTCGGAGCACGACAGCCAACTCCAGATCTGGTGGTGACTCACTGTCCAGATCTGGACACGGCTGGTGTCGACGGCAGAGGAGCACGGGGAAATAGTGGTGGCGAGCTCGGAAAGTAGCGATGACGGGGAAGATGGTAGCGCTCCGATGAGATCGGCCGGATACGGCGACATAGCAGCTTAGAGTTAGGGTTTCTATGGTCTCATTGTGTCCTGTTGCGACATGACACGGGATGTTGGGTGTAAAAATATAAAACATGTCCTGTGTCGAGGATACAACATGACATGGATGGGATTTGGGGATTTTGAATGTGGAATGTGGAATGTGGTGGGTCCGTGTCCTCGGGATCGGACCCAGGGACACGAGGAAGATAATGTACTTGTAATAGTATAGGAAAGCTAAGGAAATGATGTGGACACGTCAACACGGCAGGACACGTGAAAGAAGGGTTAGGGTTTGGCTAATAATAACTTGGGAGTGATGAACACTAATGATAGTTAGGTATTTATAGAAGAAGAAACTTGAGCTTCAAGTCGGTTAGTTAGGAAATTAGTTAGTTAGTTATAACTAACTAATGAGCACATGCCAATTAATTAAAACACATGTCTTAACTAATTGACTCTAGAAAGTTCCTACCTAATCCTATGGCTAAAGGCTATAGTAAATTACCAAAACTAAATATCCTGCTATGGTATTTACAAGAATGCCACTCCACTCAAAACAATTTCAAAATTGTCACTCCTTTTTCATAGGTTCCCAATTAACTATCCTCTAATCCAGAAATTAATAAAATAACACCATTAATCATTCGAAATAGAAAATACTGAAACTAGTATTTATTTAAAATAATCTCAAAATAAAACTTAGAAAATAATAGAAATTCAAAAATAGGATTATTCGGGAACGGTAGTTACACCTAATACTCCTAACTTATACTATTATCCATAGCAACACTCACTGACATTTATCTGACATGCTATATCTAGCATAAGGTATCAATAGAAAATATCCATAGTATTTCGGTAAGTCTTTAGGTATCGATACACCAACTGTTGAATGCACCTTAATACAACTTGGAAGCACGTAACGATATACAATCTCAATTCCAGAATAAATATGAATAATAAACAATAAAAATATAACAAGAATACTGAAATAGAAAGGCAATGTACACTTGCCTGGCTCTGTAAGATGTAGAGTTAAAGATGGTCCCACGTACAAGGCTTTGGAACTCAAATGAGCTATACAATTAAATTAACTAGTTTAATTGCTTAATCAAGAAATTAACAATCACACATCTAACTTTATTTCTAGAACCCATTATTAGTCATATGCAACAAAGTCTAAATATCACATATGACACATGGGTTTATCTCACAAAGTTCACATGCTTCTATGGGGATACCACAACATATTTTCTAGCTTTTTGCCATCCAACACTCGAAATTAGATACCCAACACATGCACATATGTATAAACCATATTAAAATTGTGAAACCACAATTTTAATCATGATTTATACCCATTTTAACTCTAAATTCCAGAATTAAGGTTTTGGATGTGGTACATGGAACTTGTCACTTTACGCCTACTAGTTAATCATAGAATTGAGCTAGAATAGTACCAACACCTAACCATGACTTATGCATATCAAAATGGTCATGAAACATTTAAAAATATGATTTTATTACAATTTTTTTTCCACTTTTCAGCCCTAAAATGTAGCATCTTTCTATGTGCCAACATAAGTCAAAACTACACATAAGAATATAGTTTCTGGGCACATAAAGTTTAGGTTAGGTTTTATATGATTAAACATCATAAAATTATGTAATGTTGATAAAAGTACATATTTAACATGGATTAAATCTCATATTTGTATCTTGCATATTTGTTCTCAAAACTTCTCATAACATCTAACCAACATGTATAATTCTTGATTCCAATTTCTTTTCCAATTTAACATGCATGCATATGATCAATCATAGGTTCATTCATGATTAAAATTAATCAAGAATATGATTTTTAGAAGATGATTTGATATTTATTTGAAATAAAACAACTATATGGAAAAAGTTCAAGAAAATGGTTTCGATTGCTTACCAAGAAACACCAAGAATGTGGTTGGAAGCGAGTTCTTGATTTGCCCAATGCTTGTTCCTCCTTGCTTGCTCATGGTACTCTTCTTGCTTTTGGGAACATGAAGACGATAATGGAGGTGGTTTTTTTTGTGGAGATGGATAGGGTTTAATGAAGGAGATGGAGAAAGAGGTGGTATAAAGGTTGAGAGATAGAAGATGGAAACTTTGTGAAGGACAAAGGGATGAAGATGGGGGATGTTTTTATTGAAATTCTGGAGGGGTAAGGGCTGATGTACAGAAATTACAAGTGGTAGTAGGGTTTAGCCATGGTGGTGGGAAGGGAATTAGTTAGGGTTAGGGTTTTGATTTAAAAGAGTATATATATATATATATATATATATATATATATATATATTTTTTTTTTTTTTTTTTTTTTTTTTTTTTTTTTTTTTTTTTTTTTTGGGGGGGCCCGGGGGGGGGGGGGGGGGTCCGGGGGTGGGAGGGTAACCCGGGGGGAGGGGGGGGGGGGCCGGGGGAGGGAAGGTGTAGGCACGGGGTCGCACCGAGGCCGCGGCCAAAGGCCGCCCAGCCACCTCGGGACGAAGGGGGGGCTCGAACCTAGCCCACCGCTAGGGGAGCCCTCCACTTAACCACAAGGGCTAAGCCCGCCTACTATATATATATATATATATATATATTTATATATATTATATATATATATATATATATATACACTCTTTTTTAAAAAAAAAAAAAAATAAAAAAATATACACTCTTTTAAATAAAAAAAGTATATACATATACATATATAGGTTGGGTTTCTACGTATGGCCGAATATAATAGGGAATAGGGGGTGGAAGTGTTCGGCCTTAGCTTTGTCTGGGTTGAAGTGGGCGGCCAAGAAAGGGTGGTTAGTTTGTTAGGTCAGTTAGTTAGAATATAGATAGTCTCATATTAGAAAACCTTTATATATACTTGTATATATATAAAAATCTCTTTTAAATATGAACTTACATGTATATATATATTTGCACATCATTTAATATTTGGGATTAAAAGATTTGGCCAGATTTATGAGGTTGTTATTTGCATATGTGCTTATATCTATATATAGAAACATATATCTAAATAAAAAATATATATATACACTTATCTCAATATATATGAGAATATATATATATATATATATATATATATATATATATATATATATATATATATATATATATATATAGTAACTATATATTTATGGGTATTACATGTATTACATTGCATATTTGGGTTTATGCAACCGAATTTATATAGAAAGTCTTTAAATATATATAAAATATTTATATAGTCATATTTCATAAAATATGACATAACTTAACTTGTTTCAATATATGGGACATGGATATGGCTGTCTTTCATTCCATGATTAATACGCTAGTCATGGAATATGGCTATACTAGCCATGCAATGTTTTCTAATCAATATGCATATAAAATCTTAACCATGACTAAGGATAATCATTTATAATCAAAATAGAATTTTCAAATAAAAATTCATAAAATATACTATCTAAGCCAAATGAAATTTATAATTTTGGGGGTTTACAGCCCAGAAACAGGCTTGTGCAGGCTGTCGGGTCATCGATTCACCTCATCTCGTGGCTGCACATAGTTCTTCACACCTCTGTGCATGCGAGTCATATAATAACTATGTCGACCTGACTGTCTACCATAAACATTGAGCGGCTCCTTGCTCGAGCCATTCTACTTTGTCGCCTCTACCTCCTCACAATCAACGATATGCTTATCCTCACTTTTGCCCAACTTGGTAGCACCATCCACTTTCTTCTAAGGAAGTGACTCATCGGGTTGCTCCTTTGCAATACCATTGGTCTCACATGGAAGACCTTCCTCCTCGAAGTCCTTCTTCCTTTCGAGCACCACTAGGTATGTTGTCTCCATTTTACTACCCTTCTTGAACTTAATGACGGAGATAACTTCCCCCTTTGATGGCTCGCCTCGTGCAACTTTCACTATGCATGATGAGCCTTCCCCCATGAAGTTGACGACTCCCAAATGTGTAACACCCACTTTTCTAAAATGAGGGTAATTTTGAACTTTTGTAATTATAATCATTTAATAATAAGATTTAATTCATGTTATGATTCTTAGTGATTTTTAATTAATTTAAACTAGTTAAAATATTGAATTATGATTTTGATGGTTAACTAGTGTAACCCTAGAATTGCTAAGCCTAGAGGCTAACCATGACCATGGGAGCCTAGTCATGTGATTAGAATTTCAAATTACCAATTTTTAGCCTAAGGGTATTTTGGTCATTTTTTGACTTTTTAATGAAAATAAATTTTATTAATTAAATATGTGCTATTTGTTTAGTTGAGACTTAACCTAGAATCTTAGCCTAATCTAGATTAGCCTTGAGCTTAGAATCTTGATTAGGATAACCTACTAGTGACAAGATTAACAATGTCTAGATATTTCTAAGTAGGATATTTTCTCCTTAGGATATTTGTAAAAAAAAAGCCTTAGGACTAATTGAACCAATACGAGGACTTGAAATTGGGTGGAGAAGCCTTAGCCACTCATCTACATCTAAACCTAACCCTAATTCATTTTGTGGCAGCCACAAATAAAAATTCCCCTCTCCTATAAAGTATCCTTTAGTAGCCCCTTGCCTCTTTTGACACCAACAAAGAACCCTAACTTGTTCTTCCCCAAATTCCTTCCCTTTTATCCAAATTGATCCCAAATTGAGGCTAATCTCTTGCATTGGGATTCATTTCAGAAGTGGAGGCTAGTGGGGGCTTGCTTGCAAAAAGTGGAGCTCATTTGGACATCGCTTGAGGAAGGAAACTTCTCGTTTATGAGCCCTTTACATTGAGTTTGAACTCTCAATAGGTAAAACCCTACAAACCCTAATAAATTCCTGATTTTTTTCCATAGATGCATCCATTTAGGGTTCCCCTAGGTGTAGCCCAAGTTTGGTAGGAATTCGTGTCCATTAGGTATGCGTGCCGGACACGTATCGGTGTTTTTAAACGTATTTGGTGAAATGCCACTTAGAAATAAAAGTTAATAATTTTCAAAACTAATTTCATGATTGTGTAGCCCTATATGTGTGCTTTGAATCCTCCTAGGACTGAGCACATTTTCGTGTCCCATTCGTGTCCAAAATTGGACACGAACCTGTGCACGAGGATTGTCACAGTGCCCTGCTACCCGACCCTGTTTGCGGACACGACACATCATGTGGATACGTGCCACTTGGCACAGAGGTAGGGGCAACCTCTATCTGCACACCCCTCGACTTTGACACGATCTTGTGTCGTGTCGAGGGAGCACGGACACGCGCACTTGTTTTGTACTGTACGCACACGGACTGGATTTGGGTTCTGATACGGACCTCGTGTCCAACCTAGACATGTCATGGTCCTGTGTCAGGCTGTTGGGCACGTAGAACTATACCCCCTCTACCCTTTGACACGAGCATGAGGTCGTTGGTGTCGTGTGTCGTGTCCACGAACCCTGGGACTCGCAGCACAACGCGGTCCACTGTGTGTGCAGTTTTCGTGTGTTTTGATGATTCGACATGTCATGTCCTATTGTGGTGACACGACACACACTGTGTGACACCTATACATGTACATGACACACAATTGACTGTCAATTTAATGTTTTGTTGAGATTATGATTCGAATTTAGGGTTTTTTGATGCTCTATGATACTGGTGGTGTTCTGTGTACTTCAGGGTTTTAAAATGGAAATTAAATCGATTTATAATGTTAATTAGTGATGTTTGATATGTATATATATGTGATAACATGTATGCATGTCTGAAAATGTTAACTTCATAACTGGAATCACTAGGATGCATATTGGGTTGTGTTTGAGGGTTTTTTTTCGAAATGTCTGATACTTTAACATGGTATTTGGTTTTCTTTTCAAAACTTTGAAGCTAAATTGAAACCTGAGATTGAATGAGATACCTGAATTTGTATCATATATTGTTGACTGTACAATGAACTAGAAATTAGGTTTTGTATATGTAAAAAAAACTGAGTTTGTGTGTGTGGATATGAAAACTGGAATTTGGTTCATGAATGGAAACCTGAGAAAGGGATTGAGTTAACTGTGATTTGGATTTCAAATTCCTAAGTTATCTCATTCCTGAGTTAATGTTATATGTTAAACTGAAACTGAGATCATAGGTTTGTAATGTATGATTGTATGAAATGAATGAATGTAGGTTGTATGCATAATTGTAAACCCCCCCGTTCAGCCTCTCTTTTCCTCACTGTCCAGTCCCTTCATCCTTCCCTTTTTCCTTTTCTTCCCTCTTTATGCATATATATGCATGTAAACATGTATAATGTAATCCATGATTATATGAAGGTGAATGTAAAGTAGGTAATGTTGAACATATAAAACTGAGGTTTGGTTTCATAAAAAACTGAGATTGATAATATGAATGCATGAACTGAAATTGGATTGATTTCCTGAGATATTGATTCACAGTTGGGATAATTGAAATGGAATGTGATTTATTTCAGATTGTGTATTGATATGGGTTTGGTTTTGGCTTTGATTGATTTCAAGTTGTTTCAATTTTTGGGGTTCGATCAATGAAACTGTTATCTATAAAAATCTGAAATTAAGTTCATTACAATATAACTGAGATTTGAGTTAACTAGATTTGGGATATAGGCATGAAAACTGAGTTTGATACCAATGTTAACTGTACACTGTTTTGAATTCATTTTGGGCTTTGGATTTGGTTTAGATGTAATGTAATGCAAGCTATATATATGATGTTGTAAGAAATATATGAGAATGATATCTAATGAAGGCATATATGTTAAGTATATATATATATATATATATATATATATATATATATATATATATATATATATATATATATATATATATATATATATATTTTTTTTTTTTTTTTTTTTTTTGGGGGGGGCCCGGGGGGGGGGGGGGGGGGGTCCGGGGGTGGGAGGGTAACCCGGGGGGAGGGGGGGGGGGGAAGGTGTAGGCACGGGGTCGCACCGAGGCCGCGGCCAAAGGCCGCCCAGCCACCTCGGGACGAAGGGGGGGCTCGAACCTAGCCCACCGCTAGGGGAGCCCCTCCACTTAACCACAAGGGCTAAGCCCGCCTACATATATATATGTATAGCCCACCGCTAGGGGAGCCCCTCCACTTAACCACAAGGGCTAAGCCCGCCTACATATATGCATTGTAATATATATGTATTGTATATATATGAAATATATATATATATATATATATATATATATATATATATATATATATATATATATATATATATATATATATTGTAATGTATATATATATATATATATATATATATATATATATATATATATATATATATATATATATATATATATTGTAATGTATATAATGTATACATGTATACTTGTATGAATGTAATATATAATGCAAGCATGCATGGTAATGTAGGTTGTATGTAATGAATATGATATGCATGAATGTATCAATACAATGTATGCATGAGTGCATGTAAAATATAATATATGTAATGTATGTATGTAAGGATACATGTATGTAATTATATATTTGTATCTATATTGTATATAGGCCTAGAGTATAGTTGACCCTATAGTTGACCAATAGGCTATTTGAACTTGTAGACTTTAGTTGACTAGCCCTTTGACCTAGAATGACTTGGTATTGAACCTAATAGGCTAATTTGACTAAGTTGACCAAAGTTGATAAGTGTAAGTTCCAAAACCCTAGAATTGACCAAAGTTTGACCAAATAGTAGAGTTGACTAGAGTTGACCAAAAGTCAACATTAAGTCGATATGTGACCAATTGACCTAACTTGACTAGAGTTGACTTAATTGACCAAGATTTACCTAGCTTGACTAGAGTTTGACCTAGTTGACTAGATTGTTGACCAGAGTTGACTTTGACCTTGATTGACCTAGAAATCATGTAGATGCATTATACACTTCATTTATCATCCCTTGTATACATCTTGACTTGTCTTGCTCTAAATAGGAGTCAGATACCTCGATTCGGACAGTATATTCTCACAGACATTCAGATCGCAGGCGAGTACATTCTCTGACCGTTTCATACTTGTTAGGAATTATATTCTGGCTCTAGATTACTTACTTGATGCTGACACGATATCATCACTGATTGGTACTATATGGATCTTTTCAGGGGATGTTATCCCCCTTAGCGGGCGCATCGGATATTTCATATCGTGTGTTTCATGTACATCATGTATTCCTTGCTCTTGTGTTATTCATGTACTCTCATGTTCTCTCATGTGCTTTCATGTACGCTCATGTACTTTCATGTGCTCTCATGTACGTTCATGTTTCCTCATGTGCTTCATGTGTAACAAAAATATTATGTTCGTAACGTAACTTAACTAGATCCTTGTCTATTGATTGTGGGTAGGGGTGAGTATAAATGGTCATGTGATTTACCCATCATGTTCACTCTGTTACTTTTCATGTGTTATCATGTACAACACAACCTTCTTGGCTAGTGTCCCTCATGTACACCCATGTTATATCATGTTCAACCCAAGCCAATTACATGCCATCTCGTACTCTAAATCACTAGTCACTTACAGTTCTTACTTATCATGTATATATTTCCAGTTATCAAATATTTCTCATGTTTTATGTACATCTTCTTACAGCGTTTCATGTATCTTACTCTATTGCTTGCTTTATATTTCCTGCCATGATATGAACTGCGTGAGATGTATTGTGCTCGTTCCTGTCCTGACTGGACCTGTTGAAAATATTATAGAGGATGAAGAGGAGTTCTACCCTACCTACTACAGAGCAGTCTTAGATGACACTTGCAACCTGGACCCCCAGGAGGTTCAGGCAGCTGCTGAGGATCCTACCATTGCCTAGAGTAGATAGTTAGACTATTATTTCTTTTCTTCATGTCATTTGTTGTTTATAGTTTCAGAGTTGTATTATATTTGAGATGTTGAGACTTGTGGTTGTTAACTTGGATTTATTTCTCTTCTGTTTGTACCTCAGTTTGAGGATTTCATTATCTATCATATCATGCTATTCTTCATCTTTAGACTTGTGATTGAGTTGTACCTTTTGTGATTGGCCTCCGTTTGGAGAGTATATCATATTGTGGTTAGTTGCGATCATGACTTAGAACAGCGTTCTATCGTCGACACTGCGGCGTAGGCTGGACGTACCCACTTATCGTGTCCCTACATTGGGTGTGGGTCGTGACAAAATGTGGCATTGAAATCGCCTTCGCCACGAATAGGAAATCCATGCCCAATATCATCCTGAAGTCGTCCAGTGACGTAGCAAAGAAATTGGCAACCCGACCAATTTACTACTGCTTTGCGAACCCTCTTGGCCATGCACCCTCGCTCAGGGCGCACCTCTGCATTGACCACCTTTATCTTGCTTGAATTCTTTTCCAAGGCTAGACCAAAGTAACGGACCTTCGCTCCAAGATAAAGTTATGAGTGGCACCCATGTCAACCAACGCCCATGTGCTCATGCCATTGATTCTCATGTCAATGTATATGAGTTTCCTGCTTGGAGTCATCGACACAACAGAATTAGTCTTGACGATGTTGAGTAAGAGCAACACTCCCATGTGTACTCCCACTTTGTACTTTTTGTCCTCCACATCCTCGCTTCGAACGACATTGACACGCATGCTCCTATCCTGACAACCCGAGAAAAATAATTTTCTCTACATATGATGCAAAAAACTACTCATTCGGGGTGGGCCTTCTCATGCTTCTTTCCCTCGAATGAACCCTTCTTAGGAGAGATTTCTCGCTCTCATTCACCATTCTCCTTGGTGGTCTTTGACTGGGCCTTGGCTTCGTTGTTATTTAACATGTATTCAACGAGCCTCTCGACTGCTACCATGACGATGTTCATGTCTTGTAACCTCTATCGCTGTAATTCTTGAGTCACCCACGGTTGAATTCCATCTAGGAAGAATAACAAGCGATCCTCATCGCCCATGCTAGATATTGTGAGCATCAAGCGCATGAACTCTGCAATGTACTTTTTGATCACCCTGGTGTGATTGAGTTGTCGCAAGCTCCGCCTCACTATAAACTCTATATTTTTTTTGGATAGAACTAAGACTTTATCTCATTCTTGAGATCTTTTCAAGTCTCTATCGAGAACAAATACTTCTCGGCTTCCATGTACCTACGATGCCAACATAGCTTAGCATCATTAGTGAGATACTGTGAAACGATATCCACTTTCTCAGTGTCATCGTTGATGTACAATGCCTTGAAGTATCGCTCTATGTTCTACAAGAATTCTCAACTTTTTTGGCATCTCGCTCCCCGTTGATGGATTTTGGCTTGAGGATCTTCCGTCTCTATGTCTCCTTACTCGAAGGTCCACCATTCGCAACAACCTTCTCTAAAATGGCAACTTTGGTCTTGAGTTCTCCGCAACTCTCGATCATGGTATTTAGCTCAACGTAGCCGCATACCTTCCCGCGTAATTCCTCAATCACTGTACGATGCCCCTTGAGCTTCTCTTCAAGTATGGATCAGATCTCTTAGAATTGCTCCTAAAAGATTGCTATAAATGAGACGACGTCACTCTCTATTCCATCAACGAACTCCTTTAGCGTCATGTTATTTTGCTCCACGGAGCCCATGCGCATCTCTATGTCCTTCAAACTCATCTCCAAGGCCTCGAGGTGCTCCGCAAGATCGGCAAGGCTATGCTTCGTCGTTGGCTCCTTGCTCATGCCCCTCTTATTGGTCTTGTCCTTAGGTGACACAGGTCCCTCATGGACAATTTTTGATGTCGACATGGCACCAACTAACCTTTGCTCTGATACCACTTATCACGGACTTAGTATTTTAGGCTGCACTTCGACCCGTACAACGCATAAGCTTCCTACTCAAAGACCCGTGCCAGCCTTTCCCAAATGCTTAGGTAGATCGCTAAGGCAAGAATGAGAAACTTGTGGTGCAAAAGGAAGATATTTGAAGAATGAAAACTTCACTATACTAGAGATAGTTGACAACTTCTTGGATGGTGAGGACAAATGAGCTTCTCCCTTATTTATAGTGCCTTAAAGGGCTTACATGAAGCTTCTGAAAACATAATATTCTAGGAATTGTTCTAGGATCTAGATATTTCCTAAGGAAGCGTCTGGAGCATCTAGAAAGATCATGAGTCTTCAGGAAGATTCAATCATCTTCTAGAGAATTCTAAAAGCATCCAGAAAACCTTGGTCCGTGATAGGTTATGCAAATATGTCTCGGTGAGGCACACAATCTTATGCGTAACACGGCACTACGCCACTCGAGATTATGCTAGGTCATCGCACCATAGCATCTTGAACTCCCACAATGACATTCTCTTGTATTCGGTTAATGGTCGAAAGATACCCCACTATTGTCCCTCCCTACTTCTCATTCCCTCCTTTATTATTAAATAGCTACATGTTTCTATTTTTAGTTGTTTCTAGTTCTAATAACCTAAACCAAAAACTAGTCCACTGTACCATATCCATATTGGTTTGACTAAACTAAACTAGATTGGTTGAAAGATTTCAATATTTTGAGACTTATATCATATTGGAGTACTCTGACATTAGTTTTTCTTTGGCTTCCCAGTAGACAAATGTAGTAATTTCTTTCATTGGCTTCCTAGTAAACATATGTAAGTGGTTATAAAACCATTTTTAATCATGAAAAGTTTTATTATTTATATATTGTGTTAACTAGTTTAATTATTAAATAACATAAAATTTATTTCAATCCATAATCTTAATTTTTAGAAATCATTTTACATGCAACTAAATGTCTTAGTGTATTCCTTTAACACATGAATATTGTAACTTAATTGTCTTGAAAAGAAATTATAGAATGTCGTAACAAACGACAACTCATGAAAGTAAACATCTCAACATTGTAACACCCAATTTTCCAGATGAGGGTAATTTTGAAATTTTGTAATTATAATTATTATTTATTGATATTTATTTTACATTATGATTTTTGGTAATTTTTATCATTTTTAAACTATTTAAAAACTGTTTTAAGTCATGACTTATGATTTTGATGTACTGCTAGTGAAACCCTAGTGACTGCATGACCTAGAGCCTAACCATGTCATTAGGATATTTAATTATCATTTTTAGCCTAGGGGTAATTTGGTCATTTTGACTTATTTGAATTATTTGATTATTTATTGAATTGGTGAATT
Organism: Iris pallida; assembly: GCA_029216955.1. Lineage (NCBI taxonomy): Eukaryota > Viridiplantae > Streptophyta > Magnoliopsida > Asparagales > Iridaceae > Iris > Iris pallida. The sequence goes on along the minus strand of JANAVB010023445.1, from coordinate 27,853 downwards.
CTAGTTTGACTTTGACTTGTTGAGACCTAGTGGACTAGCCTATAACCTAACCCTAGCTATGGTAACCCTAGTCTAACTTGAGTTAACCCGTTTTAGTCATTAGAAATTAGTTTTAGAATGAGGGGATTTTGTTTAGTGAATTTAAGTCATGGCTTATGACTTCATGACTTAATTAATCATGACTTAAGCCCATGGGCCAATTTAGGAAACCCTAACCCTAATTTTTGCAACTTATGACCAGCCATAGGAGAGTCCCTCCCTATTTAATGTCTTGTTAAGGAGTTCTTGCCTCTTTTAGAGCTTGACCTAATTTTGAAGAAAAATATATTTTCTCCCTTTCCAAAAATTCCCATAAATTTATTTTAATTCCTTTTTAATCCTAGTCTTTTGCATTAGGTTCTAATTTCTATATGTTTATTATTTCTGGAGGTTAATCTCAGTTTTGGGTTCATTTGGAGCATTTGGCCATCAAGGAGAACACCCCCTATTTGAAGCTCTTTCTAACTTTTTGCACCTATAGGTTAAAACTCCACAAATTGATCTAAATTTCTGTTTTCTTTGCATTTAGGGCTAGATCTAGGAGTTCCCTAGCTGTCCCTGAAGTTTGGGTCAATTTTGTGTCCGTTTGGTGTCCGTATCGGACACGTGTCATATAGTACATATAGGTGTTCGATGAAATGTCACTTAGGAATTTATTTTTGATTTTTGTAAATGTAATTACATGAATTTGTAGATCTAAATATGTACATTAATTTTTGTGAAGGGTGTTAGGTATTTTTGTGTCATTTTGTGTCGGTTTTTAGTGTTGGACACGCGCGCACTGGACACGTGCACTGTCCTGCATCACGGGCTCGATTTCTCCTTGTATCGGACACGAGGACACGCTAAATTTTGGGAGAATGTCAGGGCACTTACTGACATGGCTCTTCCAAAATTTGGGGCCATATGGTGCAGTGTGCGAGGAGTTCTCCTCCTCGCACTTGCCGCACTGGCCGCGCGCGCGGGTTGTGCACGCATGATTTTAGCCACTGACACGCACGTTTAACTGACGCGACACGTGTCTAGGACACGGTGCAGGGCCATGGACACGTAGCCCTATATGGGGTGAACACGTGGGCATGACTACGATAAGTGTCGTGCAACATGTCGTGTCCTAGAGCGACACACACGCGTGCACGACGCTGTGTGCCTGTGCAAGTGTCTGTGTGTGTTCGAACATGATTGGACACGCCGTGTCCTGTCGTGGGGACACCATAAGACTCGTGTGGCCCTATGACACCTACACTATTGTTTACCAACCTTTAATTCCTAATATTATCATGAAATTGATCTTCGAATTTGCATTTCCCCATAGTTTCTGATACATGCTGTACGGTTTTTGAATTTCTGAACTTAAATCCCATTTTAACTGATAATTGATGTTCAATTTGTCATATTGATTCACTTACATGTGTACTAACTACTGCTAAATCGAAATTTCAATTTAGATTAAGTTTTGCATTGTGGAATGGGATTTCGGTTATGTAGGTTGGACTGAATGGTCGACTGATACACACAGTCCAAGAATGAACTCCTGAACCTTCATTCCTTTTTTTTAAACTGTTATAATTGATGTTTAATTTTCATGATTAGATTACTTACACAAGTGCATTAGACTACTATAATGTGGGTTATCCACTGGTGTAGAGTTTTAGTTTTCGAATTGGGTTTTGAGTGACTAAACTGCTATGAGTAACCCTATGCACTGTTTAAAAAAATCCTGAACTTAAGTCCCTGTTAAGCTATTTTTTCTTGATGTTTAATACTAGGATAAATTCAATTACATGTGTAATTATATTACTTGAATGATTGTTTATGATAGGTGTTAGAATAGGGTTTTCGAATTTGGATTTTGGCTTGAATGGGTGAGACTGATATTGATGTTTGAACTGTCATTTCATTTGAAATCCTGAGAATTTCCTTTACTGCACTTCACCAAATCATTTCTTGCATTCCACTCATCCCCATTGTTCAGTCTTATGGTTTTGGTTCAATTTTGGAATTGAGATTTGGAGGTTGAACTGATATGAGTTCAAATACCTTGAAGAACTGTGAATTGGATTAATACAAGATAACTGAAATCTTGAGTGTGATGCACCATGCTACACACACACACCCATAACCTGAGAATATAGCCCTGTACACCATTGACACAACACACCCTAGTAGCTAACTGTCATGACACTTACCTATACCATTACACACATAGCCTTGATTTCAGTTTCCTAATTCACACTAAGTTCATCCCTAATAAACACACACACACACACACACATTGTTTTCCTGTCACATGTCCACTCTTCACACATGATTCACATGTCCTACTCCACACACCACACATACATGGCTCTCCCTATATGCACACAAATGTTAATAGCCTATGTGTGTGTATATATATATATATATATATATATATATATATATATATATATATATATATATATATATATATATATGTTTTGTCTATATAATTATGTGGGTAAATGTGTGATATAATATTAATGTAATGAAATGCAAGTAGATATGTATGCTAGTATGCTAAATATGTAAGTATCTAGAAATGGATGAATGTAAGCATGTATATATAAATGAATGTATATATTTATATATTGTATCTAGTTGGTATATAGCCTAGTGTTAGAGTGACCTATGAGTGGTATTTAGACTTGAGTTGACTGGCCTAGACCTAGATTGACTAGAGTTGACGCAAAACCCTAGAATTGACCAAGGTTTGACCCAATAGTTCAAGATTGACTGGAGTTGACCAAAAGTCAACATTGAGTCTAGATGTGACCAATTGACCTAGTTGACTAGTGTAGTTGACTTGGGTTGACCCAAAGTTGACCAAGTTTGACTTGGACCTAGTTTGACCTAGACAGTTGACCAGGTTTGACTTAGAGTTGACTTTGACCTAGATTGACCTAGAAATCATGTAGATTGCATCGTAGACATCATTTGTCTTATTTTAAACACATTATAACCTATACTGCTCTATTTAGGATATTGTGACTCTGGTGCAGACATCTGACATTACACTACTCTTTTCAGAGTATCAGGCGAGTACATTATCTGATAGTTCTTCCATTTACTTGTCGTTTACTGTACTTCAGTTATAGCTAGTTCTATTTGGTTCTATATTACAAATACGATTTGATATTACTGGATCCATTTCATACGACACACACTTATTCATGTCTGGCCTCTATTTCTGGAACCACCTGCTGGAATCACCCTGGAATCATTTACTGGAACCATTCGTGTACTGGCTGGGCTTATACCTATTTTTGTGTCGGGTTATGGATTCACTTGTACTTGCTGGGCGGGAAAATACTGGAATAGGCATGTGAACATACCCAAATACTGGAACCACTCCCTTGGAATTATACTGGAACGATAGCCATCCCACACTTGGCCGAGTGTGCGATGTGCCGTATTACCTACAGCCGTTCACATGTCGATCCCGATATTTTAAAACACAATGTTAGAGTATAGACTGGACTCACCCTGGAATCTTTGATCACTGACTGGACTCACCTTATACTGGACTCGTCTTGTACTGGAATCATCTGGTATTGGATTTATATTGTCTGGACTCACACATGACTCTTATTATATTGTCTGGACTTATATCATGCTACTCTAGTTCAGCTAGATTATATTTTACAGTCTTCATTGCCATGTTTTTCTTCTTGTTTAGCTACTTACTTTCCTTGTACCTTAACTGTTCTCTATTTCACTACCTGTATGAAACTGCCATGATTCATCAATATAACTGTCTATAACTGCTTTATAGTTCTCTGTCATTTACTTGGAATTTCTTGATAAATTGTACTCATTTCTGTCCTGACTGGACCTGTTGAAAATATTACAGATGATTGCCCTGAGGACATTTGCCCTACTTGCCTTGGAGCAGGAGATGGCTTAGCTACCTTTGGCCCCGACACTCAGGAGTGATCGGAAGACTAGCTAGTAGACTTGGTTTAGTTTTTATGTTTTAAAAATTGAATTGTAATAACTTGAGATACGAGTTTGTATTTGAGTTTGTTTGAGATATTATTATTTAGTAGTTTATAAATGTTGTTGTTTAGTCTTTAGTTATAGACTTCTGAGTTATCTTATCGTGCTTAGACTGTGATTGAGATTTCATTATATCTATACTTGTCCTCCGTTCGGAGTTGAGATTTGACAAGTACATTATATAATTGCGTGAGTTCTTGATTAGATAGTAACCTAGGACAGCGTTCTACCGCCGACACTGCGGTATAGGCTGGGCGTCGTTACGTACTCGTAACCTCACAGTGGGTGCGGGTCGTGACATATTTTTAGTAGTAGCCCATGCAGGTCCGAGTTTATGTAGTGGTATTCGAACTAGAGTATCACTACAACCTGCGATAGGATTGAGAGATAGGCTTTAACGGAGAGGTACTCAATCACAGTTAGGAAAAAAAAATTCTGCTTCAATTCTTGCCATCTATATGTCTTACTGATTGTCTTCTTTGAAATAAACTGTCCTCCTTTGATTTTATCGATTCCTGCTCAGTATTGACTTCCTTTTCGATCTGTCTTCAGGATGGTGGAGATACGATCACATCGCTCTGGTACAACAGCCACTGGAGAGGGGTCTGCCACCTCTCGTCCATTGCAGTAGCCTGTTGAGACTGTAGCGCCTTCTGTTCCTGATCAGACAGGAACTACTGTAGCCTATGGGGGTATGCCTCCACCTGCCCAGAGGCCGACCCCAGTCATTCCGGAGGTATTTCAGCAGCTGCAGCACCTGCAGCCACCTGCAGGAATGGTTGATGCTGCCCACCTGTTTTCTTTTATGGAGAGGATTTTGGCGTCTCACCAGCAGCAACAGCAGCGGCAGACTGCTATTTTTTGTCAGGGGATTGACGAGGCCCACCAGCTGGTTCGTACTACAGTAGAGATGGTGACTGCCCACGGGGAGCAGCAGCAGCCTTACCGGAAGGAGAAGGATATCCAGGACTTTCAGAAGATGCATCCTATAGAGTTCTTGGGCACAGAGGGCATCCATTATGCAGACGATTGGATCGAGCATATCGAGGAGATATTCAGGATGGCGGAGATACCAGCCCGACTTCAGGTCGAGGCGACGGGCAGTCAGATGCAGGACTTAGCCCCTGTATGGTACCAGACAGATCCCAAGGTGGGAGTTGAGGGCCAGACTTGGGCCCAGTTCAAGGAGCTATTTAAGGAGCAGTTCTTTTCTGATGTGGCTTTGGGAGGTATCGAGGCACAGTTTGAGAGCCTGGTTCAGGGGAACCAGTTAGTTGCTGAGTATGCCGGGGAATTTTGTCGGTTGGCCCGATTCATTGATGATTTGATTGAGAAGGCGAAGTCGAGGAAGTTCCGCCGGGGTTTGATTAGGGAGGTTCGGTCACCGACCAAGAGTGACCAGAATGCTACCTACGCGAAGATCTTTTCTGGAGCCATGGCAGCGGAGAACGACCTAGGGTTGAAGCTAAAGAGAGGTCGAGACTTTCAGGGAGCCAGCAGCAGCGGAGGTCAGGCCAAGAGGCCTCACGTGCAGATTCAGCAGGCACAGGCACCAGTGAGAGTGCAGCAGGCACATCATCAGCCTAGAGGACAGGACCGCAGGGTGCCGACTTGTGCCTACTACAGGAAGGCAGGGCATGTTTGGGAGTCTTGTAGGAGGAGGCTGAAGCTTTGTCTATTCTGTGGGTTTGGTGCTCACAAGATGATAGATTGTCCCGCTGCACCTTCTTTTGAGGGAGCTAGGCCACCTGTAGCTCAGCACCTGAGGTGTGGAGCTTTTGCGACGGCGGTCGAGGAGACCGACGCTGCAGGTGATGGGTTAGCAGGTTTGTCCACCTCATTCTTTCTCTCCACTTTCCTGTGTGATTCCATTAGTACTTGCCAGGATATTGTTGTGATTTTCTAGATAGCGTAGCTACCCTGTTCGAGACTGTAGAATCACGACCAGTAAGATTATGTTTGCATGTTATCTATCGACTATGATTTGTTGGGGGTTTGCCCTAGAAGGGGTGCGATCATCTTAATTTTGAGGACAAAATTTTTCTAAGGGGGGTAGAATTGTAACACCCAGTTTTCCAGATGAGGGTAATTTTAAAATTTTGTAATTATAATTATTATTTATTGATATTTATTTTATATTATAATTTTTGGTAATTTTTAATCATTTTTAAACTATTTAAAAACTGTTTTAAGTCATGACTTGTGATTTTGATGTACTGCTAGTGAAACCCTAGTGACTGCATGACCTAGAGCCTAACCATGTCATTAGGATATTTAATTATCATTTTTAGCCTATGGGTAATTTGGTCATTTTGACTTATTTGAATTATTTGATTATTTATTGAATTGGTGAATTCTAGTTTGACTTTGACTTGTTGAGACCTAGTGGACTAGCCTATAACCTAACCCTAGCTATGGTAACCCTAGTCTAACTTGAGTTAACCCGTTTTAGTCATTAGAGATTAGTTTTAGAATGAGGGAATTTGGTTTAGTGAATTTAAGTCAGGGCTTATGACTTCATGACTTAATTAATCATGACTTAAGCCCATGGGCCAATTTTGGAAACCCTAACCCTAATTTTTGCAACTTATGACCAGCCATAGGAGAGCCCCTCCCTATTTAATGTCTTGTTGAGGAGTTCTTGCCTCTTTTAGAGCTTGACCTAATTTTAAAGAAAAAGGTATTTTCTCCCTTTCTAAAAATTCCCATAAATTCATTTTAATTCCTTTTTAAACCTAGTCTTTTGCAATAGGTTCTAATTTCTATATGTTTATTATTTCTGGAGGTTAATCTCAGTTTTGGGTTCATTTGGAGCATTTGGCCATCAAGGAGAACACCCCCCATTTGAAGCTCTTTCTAGCTTTTTGTACCTATAGGTAAAACTCCACAAATTGATCTAAATTTTTGTTTTTTTGCATTTAGGGCTAGATCTAGGAGTTCCCTAGCTGTCCCTGAAGTTTGGGTCAATTTCGTGTCCGTTTGGTGTCCGTATCGGACACGTGTCATAGAGTACGTATAGGTGTTCGATGAAATGTCACTTAGGAATTTATTTTCGATTTTTGTAAATGTAATTACATGAATTTGTAGATCTAAATATGTACATTAATTTTTGTGAAGGGTGTTAGGTATTTCTGTGTCGTTTTGTGTCAGTTTTTAGTGTTGGACACGCGCGCACTGGACACGTGCACTGTCCTGCATCACGGGCTCGATTTCTCCTTGTATCGGACACGAGGACACGCCAAATTTTGGGAGAATGTCAGGGCACTTACTGACATGGCACTCCCAAAATTTGGGGCCATATGGTGTAGTGTGCGAGGAGTTCTCCTCCTCGTACTGGCCGCACTGGCCATGCGTGCGGGTTGTGCACGCATGATTTTAGCCACTGACACGCACGTTTAACTGACACGACACGTGTCTAGGACACGGTGCAGGGCCATGGACACGTAGCCCTATATGGGGCGAACACGTAGGCATGACTACGACATGTGTCGTGCAATATGTCGTGTCCTAGAGCGACACACACGCGTGCACGACGCTGTGTGCCTGTGCAAGTGTCTGTGTGTGTTCGAACATGATTGGACACGCCGTGTCCTGTCGTGGGGACACCACAAGACTTGTGTGGCCCTATGACACATACACTATTGTTTACCAACCTTTAATTCCAAATATTATCATGAAATTGATCTTCGAATTTGTATTTCCCCATAGTTTCTGATACATGCTGTACGGTTTTGAATTTCTGAACTTAAATCCTATTTTAACTGATAATTGATGTTCAATTTCTCATATTGATTCACCTACATGTGTACTAACTACTGCTAAATCGGAATTTCAATTTAGATTAAGTTTTGTATTGTGGAATGGGATTTCGGTTATGTAGGTTGGACTGAATGGTCGAGTGATACACACAGTCCAGGAATGAACTCCTGAACCTTCATTCCTTTTTTTAAACTATTATAATTGATGTTTAATTTTCATGATTAGATTACTTACACAAGTGCATTAGACTACTATAATGTGGGTTATCCACTGGTGTAGAGTTTTAGTTTTCGAATTGGGTTTTGAGTGACTAAACAGCTATGAGTAACCCTATGTACTGTTTAAAAAAATCCTAAACTTAAGTCCCTGTTAAGCTGATTTTTCTTGATGTTTAATACTAGGATAAATTCAATTACATGTGTAATTATATTACTTGAATGATGGTTTATGATAGGTGTTAGAATAGGGTTTTCGAATTTGGATTTTGGCTTGAATGGGTGAGACTGATATTGATGTTTGAACTGTCATTTCATTTGAAATCCTGAGAATTTCCTTTACTGCACTTCACCAAATCATTTCTTGCATTCCACTCATCCCCATTGTTCAGTCTTATGGTTTTGGTTCAGTTTGGAATTGAGATTTGGAGGTTGAACTGATATGAGTTCAAATACCTTTAAGAAGTGTGAATTGGATTAATACAAGATAACTGAAATCTTGAGTGTGATGCACCATGCTATACACACAACCATAACCTGAGAACATAGCCCTGTACACCATTGACACAACACACCCTAGTAGCTAACTGTCATTACACTCACCTATACCATTACACACATAGCCTTGATTTCAGTTTCCTAATTCACACTAAGTTCATCCCTAATAAACACACACACACACACACATTATTTTACTGTCACATGTCCACTCTTCACACATGATTCACATGTCCTACTCCACACACCACACATACATGGCTCTCCCTATATGCACACAAATGTTAATAGCCTATGTATATATATATATATATATATATATATATATATATATATATATATATATATATATATATATATATATATATATATATATGTTTTGTCTATATAATTATGTGGGTAAATGTGTGATATAATATTAATGTAATGAAATGCAAGTAGATATGTATGCTAGTATGCTAAATATGTAAGTATCTAGAAATGGATGAATGTAAGCATGTATATATAAATGAATGCATATATTTATATATTGTATCTAGTTGGTATATAGCCTAGTGTTAGAGTGACCTATGAGTGGTATTTAGACTTGAATTGACTGGCCTAGACCTAGATTAACTAGAGTTGACCCAAAACCCTAGAATTGACCAAGGTTTGACCCAATAGTTCAAGATTGACTGGAGTTGACCAAAAGTCAACATTGAGTCTAGATGTGACCAATTGACCTAGTTGACTAGTGTAGTTTACTTGGGTTGACCCAGAGTTGACCAAGTTTGACTTGGACCTAGTTTGACCTAGACAGTTGACCAGGTTTGACTTAGAGTTGACTTTGACCTAGATTGACCTAGAAATCATGTAGATTGCATCGTAGACATCATTTGTCTTATTTTAAACACATTATAACCTGTACTGCTCTATTTATGACATTGTGACTCTGGTGCAGACATCTGATATTACACTACTCTTTTCAGAGTATCAGGCGAGTACATTCTCTGATAGTTCTTCCATTTACTTGTCGTTTACTGTACTTCAGTTGTAGCTAGTTCTATTTGATTCTATGTTACAAACACGATTTGATTATTACTGGATCCATTTCATACGACACTCACTTATTCATGTCTGGCCTCTATTTCTGGAACTACCTACTGGAATCACCCTGGAATCATTTACTGGAACCATTCGTGTACTGGCTGGGCTTATACATATTTTCGTGTCGGGTTATGGATTCACTTGTACTTGCTGGACGGGGAAATACTGGAATATGAATGTGAACATACCCAAATACTGGAACCACTCCCTTGGAATTATACTGGAACGATAGCCGTCCCACACTTGGCCGAGTATGCGATGTGCCGTATTACCTACAGCCGTTCACATGTCGATCCCGATATTTTAAAATACACTGTTAGAGTATAGACTGGACTCACCCTGGAATCTTTGATCACTGACTGGACTCACCTTATACTGGACTCGTCTTGTACTGGAATCATCTGGTATTGGATTTATATTGTCTGGACTCACACATGACTCTTATTATACTGTCTGGACTTATATCATGCTACTCTAGTTCAGCTAGATTATATTTTACAGTCTTCATTGCCATGTTTCTCTTCTTGTTTAGCTACTTACTTTCATTGTACCTTAACTGTTCTCTACATCACTACCTATATGAAACTGCCATGATTCATTAATATAACTGTCTATAACTGCTTTATAGTTCTCTGTCATTTACTTGGGATTTTTTGATGAATTGTACTCGTTCCTGTCCTGACTGGACCTGTTGAAAATATTACAGATGATTGTCCTGAGGACATTTGCCCTACTTGCCTTGGAGCAGGAGATGGCTTAGCTACCTTTGGCCCCGACACTCAGGAGTGATCGGAAGACTAGCTAGTAGACTTGGTTTAGTTTTTATGTTTTAAAACTTGAATTGTTATAACTTGAGATACGAGTTTGTATTTGAGTTTGTTTGAGATATTATTATTTAGTAGTTTATAAATGTTGTTGTTTAGTCTTTAGTTATAGACTTCTGAGTTATCTTATCGTGCTTATACTGTGATTGAGATTTCATTATATCTATACTTGTCCTCCGTTCGGAGTTGAGATTTGACAAGTGCATTATATAATTGCGTGAGTTGTTGATTAGATAGTAACCTAGGACAGCGTTCTACCGCCGACACTGCGGCGTAGGCTGGGCATCGTTACGTACTCGTACCCTCACAGTGGGTGCGGGTCGTGACAAACATATATAAATATTGGCTAAATTAAGATAGAAGGCATAAGAATGAATATGCCTACGTCCAGAGTCGAATATATGTGGGTATATGGCTCTAATGGTCCGCTTTAACTGGTATTGCTCATTAAACCCCCAAATACTATATACTTATATAATGGGTGGCTCAGAACAACAACTAAACTTCACTCATTTCTTTCTTATACTACCCAGGACACTTGTAGTTATGCTCATATGTAGTATCATAAGTACTCATCAAATTTTTATAATATCTATTATTGAATAGAACTAGAAGCACCCCAATAATGTAAAGCTAAGACAAGTAATCAGTTGTATACTAGAAAATAGTGCTGGGTTGTCGTATCATCATTGCCATCTGTGGAGGTAGGGACATCCATAGGTCATTGCCAAATTCATATTGCTAATTTTAGCCTCGCTTGGTCATTAACAAGTCCATACTGCTAATTTTATCCTTGTCTAGTTATTACTAAGTCTAGATTGCTAATTTTAGCCTCATCCGATTGTGGACATCATCGTAATATAATTTTTTCTCCATTAATGAGGATTGGAGAAACAAAGGAAAACATCCATCCTTACTATTATAATGATATCATATCTTATTATATAACTACTTAAAATATTCAACACCATATTTCAATTGTAGGGTACATGGTTCATAAATATATGGGACTACAAAGATGTAATTGGGTTTGCTTTGAGCTACATGTAACTCATTTCTTGTTTGCGCTGCCATAATTAACTAGATTGTATCAACCGATGGGTCTAATACTAGTAGACCTGATGATCTTAGCTAATCTATCACACTTACATACACATGATAACATTCTATAGGAAAATAATACAAATGATCAACCCATTTTCACCTAGAGCAATTTGTAATCAGATACACATGATTGTTAATTCAGCTTGAAACTATTTAATCTTTAGCGTTCTTGATATGTTACCTTCAACCCTCTAAGCAACTCCCTAAATCTTATCCTTCCAATACAAAAATTACATAAGAAACATGAGAGGTTATACCGATCCTAACATATGTCTGCCTTCAGCATAAAAGCTACTTTTCTTGCCATTCACAAAGCTCAAATAAAGAATCAAGGCCCATCAAGCAACCAAATATCAACGGATACCTAGTAAGTATGAAGACAAGTATATGAAACAAAACAGTAGATAAGGTCCTATTGGGAACAAAGCACGAAAAATGTTTCCCCAAACCAGAGAGCCTTGCGAGAGAACCATGCAAAAGCGCACAAACCAAAAATGCCAAAAATAAATCATAGACACAGATATTTTTACGTAGAAAACCCAGATGGGGAAAACCACGGAACGATCGGAGTCTAACCCTGAAGAACCTTCACTAACGGAATAAAGAGAATACACCCTCTATAAGCTCCTCCCGATCCAAACGGATCACCATAACTCACTGGGACAAATAATAGATTACAACCACGAATATAGAAGGCAACGAGAAATACCCAAAATTGATCTTTTCTCTGAAACAATCTCTAATCCTTCTTTCTTCTTTTTCCTTCCCAAAGTTGCACAAGCACTCTTGCTTCCTTTATTTTCTCTTGTTGCTTTGAGATATATTTCAGGGTGAGAAAAATACCTAGTATATATAGCCTCAAACCCATAAATAATGAGATATTCTACTATATATAGGTATACCCGATCTAAATCATTGATGTATTCCTTTAATATATAAATTACTCAATCCAACTCCATTGAGATATTCCTACTATATATAAATACCCAATCCAAATTCTTTGGAATATTTCTATTATATATATGAATACCTAATCAGACTCTAGCACTACAAGAAAAAACTCCTTTTACAACGTTTTATCGACAACATATCCTAAAATTTTGTAAAAAGGAGGGATCTTCTACAACCTTTATCGTAAAAATGTTGTAAAATACTTATACAAACAACGTTTTATATTCAAACGTTGAGGCTTATACAATGGTCATTTACAAAAGTTGTGTATTACTGCTTCAACAACGTTTTATTAACATTGTAAAACTTATTAATTTTGACAACGTTTATTTAATGTTGTCAAAGTTACTAATTTTGACA
>JANAVB010023445.1:0-10000 GCA_029216955.1 Iris pallida | reverse complement strand
AATTATGGATATGTGTTTAATTAGATAATATTATGTAGTTAGTTTAAACATAATTTTAATTTTAAATATATTAAGTATTGGGTGATTCTTAATTTTGTACGTGAGGAGAAGATGTTCGTTATCCACATAGAAGATGAAAAAGATAAAATTGTTGATGATATACACGGTCTGCTCAAGATTGAACCGTTTTGTAGCCCCTTTATAATAGTAGAGATATATCTCTATATACTAAAAAAAGAAAACATATCTCCATATACTAAAAAAAAGGTTTTTGGGACGATACTATTAGATACTCTACTTGAAAAGACGTAAAAGATTAATATTTGAAAGATTATTTAATTTATAATAGAAGTTAATATTATTTAGGGCAAAGTGGTAAACGGGTCCTAATAGGTTCCATTCTAATAAATTTTTGGAGGAAAGATGATATCAAAAATTGACTTTCCCTCCGTTATTTTACTTTTATCTAGCAAAAAGCCCTCCATTATTTCACTTCTACCAAAAAAAATGCGAGCACCCACATATACATTCACCATTTACTATTTTTAGTAATTGAAAGATCATTTTTATCCCCCCTTCCCCTCTCTCCTCCATCTCCATATCGCCTCCTCCTCATTCCAAATTTTCCCCATTCTAGATCCGCCAGCACCACTTTCCGTCCAACGCCAATAACAAGAAGGCCAGATCTTCCGCTACACCCCCCTCCCCGACGACCTCTACAACCAAGAACAACTGGAGCGGCACCCACGAGGTCCACACCCACAGCTTCCTTCATCCCGAGACCGAAGGTATGCCATTCGATTTCTAAATTGTTATAGGACACATATTTCAGTTGTATAGTTTATGGCACTGCTCATTATGGGTTAGTTTGTGGTAATCGATCAACAATGCTCTATATAGTTATCAATAGCGAAAATGGGGCATAAAGTGCCCAAATAATACTATAACAATAAGAAGAGAAAAGGCCCTTGACATCCAAACTTCTCTTCTTCCAGGCTACCGAGCTTGAACCCTATATGTTTTTTGATGTGCGTGCTTTATGGTGTTATTGGAGCCTCGTATACTGTTTAGCTTGTTCGCAACAAACACATCTGGCTGTAGTAAAGCTTGACCTCCCTTGTTAGGCTAAAAATAAGGAGGAGCGGCCAGATTTGAACTAATATAAACATAGGTACATTTACTATTGTAATATTTTGGAGGAAAGTTCATCTAATATGTCTATAGTCTACTAGTTCTACTTTTGAGGTATCCATTAGTATCTTTACTTCTTTCAATGTCACTTTTGGACCTTAGCAAGGTTTTGACATGGTCAAGTAATCTTGATTGCTGATGACGATATTTTGTTTATTAAGCCATTAATACTGAACCTGAGTTTTGTAATGGGATGTGGACCCTATAATAGAAATCAAATTGTGTATAAAGGTAGCCGATTACCTAATTTAAGGGAATCATTTTACAAAATTCAAAATTTGAAAATGTTCAATTATTTCCAAGGAATTTGAGTTTTTAATTCATAATATGTCGGAGATTCTAGTGAAGCCAAAATATTATTCGGTCGACTAATTCATCTTGCCTTTTTGTGAAAATGAATAATATATTAGGAACAAGTTTGTAAACATGTGTATGGGAGATAATGCCAACACATAGTTAGAGTACACTAACTGTGTATATGATAGTAGGTATATAACATCATTCATGACATAAAACTTGTGACATGTATTATCCCTTTATTTTCTTGAATCTTGTAAGGATTGTTATGGATGGGTGAATATATTTTTGGGTGGGTGGGGGGACACTTGGCTGTTGTGAATCTTTTATACAAATGAAGGTGTTAGTAGAGTTTGGTCTATGACTCCTCTATATAGCCAGAAAAAACTTCGTCAGGGGTGGCTTTTTCTCCTATGGTATACTTCAATTGTTGACCATATTTATGTGCTATCTATTTTTCCTTTTTTTTAATGATTTGTATTTCATCCTTTTAGCTAATTCATGTGTATTTGGGACCTTTACAGAATTGGATATAAATTTTAGTCTTTTAGTTATGCTATACTTCTTTCTTCGGATGAACTTTACAGAATCTGAACAGAACTTTTATTCTTTTAATTATGCTCTACTTCTTTCTTAATAACAATTAACGGCAGGTTCCCCCTTTTATGAACTTTCTTATTTGAAAATTGAATTCGTTTAAGTTTATATGGAGAAATTCTAACAGAAATGACCATATTGCTCGCCAGTTTGTGGACTTCAAATTTTTGGGAGTAATGTCATAAAATAATTGAGCTTGGGATATTTTCAGTAGGTTGGGGAGGATTATTTTCTATCAAATGAAAGATAGATTAGAAGGAAAGTGCAGTTCCATTAGTGTCTTTACTTCTTCAATGTCAGTTTTAGACAACTGTCGTATCTACAATTCAAGGAATAGAAAGATAACCCTCTGACTCTACTGCCCTTTTATGTAACACTATTCAGTATTACCAACGCCAATACTTCAAAATAATATATTTCTATTGAGCTGCAATTCTTGATTGTGTGAGAAATTTTACTAAGCAGAAGTACTTCATCATGGTTTATTTCTTTGTGTTAGCAACTGTTTCTTGTTATGGTAACATACTTTGTGCAAGTTATCCTATCTAATTTATATTTTCTTCCATTAGGGAAATTTATCGGTCAGCACATATCATCCGCAAGCTCATCCTCCTTTTTAGTATAAAAATTATAGTTACTGAAAAGAACTTTCTGCAATCTCATTATCACTGTGCTTATCAATAACTTGATCTCACCATTTTTTTGAAGTTCTTTTCAGTAACTATAATTTCTCCTTTTCATCAGTTTCGAGAATGATGGAGCATCATTTGGATTTTAGCCTTCATAAAATTATCAATATTTAGGAAGAAAATTTTGTAGCTGAACCACTGTTCTAAAGGCAGTTTAGGCGGCCGCCTAGGCAGTGCCTAGGCGTTAGGCGCCAGGTGCCCCGCCCGATGCCTGGCTAGGCGCCCGCCCCCGATGTCCGACTATGCATGTTTTGGGTTTTTATGAATTTTATTTTGCAATTTTCAGTAGATTTTTTGGATTTCTGCCTCTAATTTTCTTATTTATTTATTTAAGTGCAGTAAATGCAGATGTTGATAAGTCTACAATTGGGGGCTCTTAGTGGTCACATGATGATAGCACCATTCAAAAGTATGAAAAGGAAGCAAAAGAGAACAAAAATCTAGAAAGCTGGTATGTTGCCGCAACCAAAAAGTTATAATGCTTATTTATTGATATCACGGATATTTCTGTTATTTATTTCTATCTGATGTATAATGCAACAAGATTGAAATATCTGATGAACTAGTTGCAGATATTCCATAAACATGACATCTGATGAAAACTATCATATTATGTACATGTATATTTGATATATTAGTTGAGTTGTATCTTTTTTCCACTTAGGCATGTTGAAATTATTATCATGATGTATGCTTAGAGTAGAAATATATTTGATTTTGTGCTATCTTATTATTGGAAAATTTGTTAGAATCATATACTATTGTTGTTGGGCTTCAAACCTCTTCTAGCCAAAAACGTGAACCGTCTCATTAACTATGATGAAGGCTTTTCGTAATTGATAAGGGCCAATTAAGATATTACATGTAGATTGTAGAAAATATAAAGTACATTAAGAGATGTAGTGACCAACACCGAGGTGTCTGTACATCTCGGACAAACCTAATGTGCAAGTAATTTGATTTTTTTTATGGACCAACGACTCCCAGTTTTTTTCCTAGTGCACGAACCAGTCCATTAGCATGTGCGAATTGAGATACGTTTTTATCAATATTGCCTAGATGTGAACTTTAGTACTGTTAAAATTGTTGCTTTCGGAAAGTTGTAACTTAAGCCTTTCTAGTTGAATGGGAGTAAATGTTAGCAATTTATCAATCTCAATTCCAGCATACTTGTTTTAAATGTCTGTGGCATTCATTGAATTTTGTATACTTTTGGAAGGTTGTAACTTAAGCCATTTTGGTATACTAATACAAAGTGATTTTCTAGTTTCGTACAATATTCTACATGTATGCATGCTTTTATATGATTCTTGTATTTTTCAAAGATTGATGTTGTATATTCTTCTTTCTCAGGCTTCACCTGTAATTATAGTTGGTCGCCAACCTTCAATTGAGGAAAAATGCACCACTGGATCACGAGGCAAGTGTATACAATATCCTCATTTCAGCAATGGTAGTAGCAACAACAACAACGGTAGCACAGCAGCAGCAGTAGCAACAACAGTAACAACAATAGCAGGAGCATAAATTAGAATAATGTATTTTTATTTGTATTTGTATTGTATTGCAATTAATATATTTTTATTTATAAATTTTATATTTTTTTTGAAATGGAAACATAATTAACAACGTTTCAAAGCAGTTGTAAGATAACATTTTAACAACTTTTCTAAACATTGTAAACTTTATTTACGATATTTATAAGTGATTATTGATATTATAATTACAACATACAATATTATTTACAACATTTGGCAAATATGATTGAATAAAACATACAACATTTTTCAAAAGTTGTATAATTTCTTTTTACAATGTTTGTACATTGTTGTACAAAATCTATGTATAATGTTTATTGAACGTGGTAGATACTGTTTCTACCATAGTTGTAACGTTGTTCAAATTATATTAACAACAGTTGGAATTCGTTTTAAAAAGTATTTTTTACAATACTTGAAATATATTGTAGAAAAGTTTTTGTCATATTTTATAAATTTCAACATTGTTTGTAAACTATTATGGTAAAAACTTCTACAACACTTTACAACATTTAATAAGCATTGTGGAAGATACCCCCCTTTTTACAACCATGGATATGACAACCTTCTATTAAACGTTGTAAAAAACTTTACAACATTTTTTGAACGTTATAAAAGGGGATTTTTCTTGTAGTGTAGGGTATTTTTCACATAGGTCGGGAACCATACCTACTCTAATAAATCTCTCCATTCACAACTATGGAGGGGGTCGTCATCCCAACGATCCTCCTGTAGTGCTTGAACTTTCTCTTGGAAGAACCATTGAGAACATATTTGCTCCGTTGTCATCTACAAGAATCTTCTCAAGTGTCAGTCCTTCTTCTCAACCACATCCCGCATCCAATGATACTGAGTCTCAATGTGCTTGGATCGATTATAAAATGTCTGGTTCTTCACAAGGTGAATGTCACTTTGGCTAGCACAAGGCAAAGTATACTGCTCTTGCTTTAGCCCTACTTCCTGTAACAGCTTCTTCACCCACAACAACTCCTTGCAAGCCTCTATTACCGTAATGTACCTACCTCTATCACCGACAAGGCAATACAAAAAATATGAGTGAGAGAAAAATTGAAAATTAAAAGGGTTTCTCACCGCCTGAAACTTTAGTCACTCTGTAACCACCACTTTTCTGAAATGAGGGTAATTTTAACTTTTGTAAAAATTGATTATTAAATAACATGATTTAATTCATTATAACAATTTTGGTGAATTTTAATTAATTTAAAGCTATTTAAATTGGTGCTTTGTGATTTTGGTATTTTGTTAGTGTAACCTTAGACCCACTTAGCCTAGAGACTGATCATGACCTCGGACAGTTTTAGAATGACTAATTACAACTTTTTAGGCTAAGGGTATTTTGGTCATTTTTGACTTTTTAATGAAAATGAATTTTGATTGATATTATGGTGCTAATCTTTTTGTTAGAGACTAACCTAGTTTGACCTAACCTAGATGCTAGTCATGATCCTAGAGACTTAGTTAGAGGGTTGCAAACTTAATGGCTAAGTTAGAATAATATTTAGATATTAGTTGAGATTAGATATTTTGTTAGAATTAGATATTTCACTTGGGCCTTTAACTTGAGACCTATGATTGTTTGTAGAGAGAAGCCCATGACCCAATCGTACATGAAACCCTAACCCTAGCTCATACCAATAGCCATCAAGGGATCCCCACCTCTATATAAACACATATTGAGACCTCCTTACCTCTTTCATTAAACCTACAAACCCTAGTTTAGTGTTCTTCCCCAAATTTACCCCTTTCATCAAAGCAACTCCAGATTGAGCCTAATCAATTGTAAATCACTCCCTACTGTAGAAGAGGTCTCTGTTGTCTAGCTAGCAAGGATTGGGAGCAATTTGACTATTGGAGCTTGGTGGAGATCTAGATCTAGATCTAGAAGGTTTCTTTGATATTCCAATTCTCAATAGGTAATGGCCTCTAAACCTATAATTTTCTAATTTCTTTCTATAGATGCATTCATTTAGGGTCCCCCAAGTTGTAGGCCAAGTTTGGTAGGAATTCATGTCCATTTGATACGCGTATCGGACATGTATCGGAGTGTAGTGTAAAATGTTTGATGAAATGCCTCTTAGAAATGAATATTCATATTTTTCAAAACTAATTACTTGGGTTTGTAGCTAATTAGGTGTAGATCTCAAAAATGTAGGACTGAGTTAATTTCTGTTGAGTTTTCGTGTCCAAATTGGACACGGAGACACAGCACGACACTGTCGTGCAGTGTGTCCTGCTGCTCGAGCCTCAGATCTGACACGACACGCCACGTGGACACGTGCCACTGGCCAGTAGGTGGGGCAGGACTGACAGTCCACTCCCCAAGCTACACTGATTTTGTATCGTATCCTGAGAGGAATCGTGTCTGCACTAGTTTTTGCCTACACTGCACACACACGGATTATGCTATGACACACACTTGTAACACGGACACGAGAGCACTTGTACACGATACAAACACTGTACACCTAGACCTAACCTATCTATGGACACGACCACGAGACATGAGCTTGTACGTGTCGTGTCCTATTGGATTCGACATAGCCGCACGAGCACACTTTAAACTATTTTCTGATACAGTTATGTTTTTGAGTTTTGAACACGTTTTGGCTTGGATTTGGACTCACAGACACCCCTACACTAGGTCTACCATGTGACACTCCTGCACGACACCATACTCGACACATCGTGTCCATTGGACCCGACCACCCCGACACACTTCTATTCTTGAGTTGTTATGTGAACTGGTTCTGATACCAGTTCAGACACATTCTTAGGCACCTCTGTGGACACTGTGTCACTTGCTGACCCTAGACACAGTTAGACACGTGTACACACCCCCCTAACTGTTATATATATATATATATATATATATATATATATATATATATATTATATATATATATATATATATAGTATCTATATATATATTGTATATATGTGACATGGTGTGTCCATATATTAATATATATATGTATGTATACCTGTTATGTGTGAGTGTGTACTATATATATATATTATATATATATATATATATTATATATATATATATATTATATTATATATAATATATATATATATATAGATATATATATTTATATATATATATATATAATATATATATATATTTATATATATATTTAGATTATATAATTTAGATATTATATATTATATATAACTATATACACAACTATATGTGTGTGATATTATAGATATATATATATATATATATATATATATATTATATATATATATATATCTATATATAAATATATATTATAATATATATATATATATATATATATATGTGTGGTGTGTTGTGTTGTGTGTGTGTGTGTGTGTGTGTGTGTGTGCGGTCATATATTGTGTGTAGTGTCTAGTGTAGTTCAGTTTAGTGAGAGAGAAGAAGGAAATTTAGGAACTGTCATTGACAGTATAGAACAGTGAGGGATCCAACAGAGTTGGGTGTAGTTTTTCATTCTCAGATTTTCTTGAGAGATGTTAGTGAGTATAGGTGTGAGGGATATGTGGGTTCAGTTCTGTGATGGAGAGGTTATGTTCAGTTATCTGAACATATGTGAGAGATATGGGTTATATCTATATGTGAGTCTATATAAATGGAGTGCTAGCTATATAGATATCTGAGATACATAGATGAGAGTATATCTATATATGAGAGTTACTTTCAAGTGAGTTTAGCTAGGATGTATGTTGTGTCTATTGATATGGGATATTGGCCATGGTTGGCTCGAGTAAATATCTATATATGAGAGTAATAAAATATATATATATATATATATATATATATATAAAATAAAAAAATAAAATATATATATATATATATATATATATATATATATATATATATATATATATATATATATATATATATATATATATATATATATATATATATTTTTGTTTTAATATCTATATATGAGAGTAATATATGAGAGTAATATATATATATATATATATATATATATATATATATATATATATATATATATATATATATATATATATAAATATATATATATATATATATATATATATATATATATATATATATATATATATATATATATATATACTTTTGTGAGGATATAGATATAATGCACATATGTATGTATTATGGTTATGTAGGATGCCTTAGTAATGTGGTTATAAGTAATTTTGACTATGAGTTTAGGTTGGGTCATAGTGTACCCTATATGTATGTATATGAGTGATTGGTATATGGTTAACTTAGGAGTTGAGTTTTAAGGTAGAGCTTTGGTCTTGATACTTAGTTTATGTGAGATTAGATTCTTGAGGTTAGTTAATATAGGATTTGACTAAACCTTGTCTCCTAGACATTAGCCTAGTATATGGAATTGACCAATATTGACTTGTTGACTTAGTTAACTAGGAAGTTGACCAATGTAACCCTAAAAAGTTTTACTCTGACTCTTGGTATGACCAATGGTTGACCAATTGACTCTTTGACCTAGAACTAGTCTAGTTGACCTAGTTTGACTAGATAGTTGACCAAACCCTAGACGTTGACTTGTGTTGACTGAGGGTTGACCAAAGTTGACCAAGAGTTGACTTTGACCTGGATTGACCTAGAATCATGTAGATTGCATTGTATACTTCAACTATTACATATTGAACACATTATAACCTGTACTGCTCTAAATAGGACATTGTGACTCCGGTTCAGACATCTGATATACATCAGTCATTTAGTGTATCATGCGAGTACATTCTCTGATAGTTCTTTTATTTACTTATCGATTACTGTATTTCAGTTCTAGTTAGTTCTATTTGATTCTTGTTACAAACAGAGATTGATAATACTGAATTTATGTATGTGACACACATACTTTACTCGTCTAGCCTCTACTATTCGAACCACTTATTAGCATCTTCATGTGCTGGTTGGACTTGTACTCGATTTATGTGTCGGATTATTAATTTGCTTGTATTAGTTGGGCAGGAAAATACTTGATTAGATATGTGAACATTCCTACTATTCGAACTACCTCTCCGTGAACGATATTCGAACGATAGCCATCCCATACTTGGCCTGGTGTACGATGTGCCGGATTTACCCCTTAGTCGTTTACATGTCTATCTCAGTATTTTAAAAGACACTTGGATCATTGATTAGAATTATTACTAGAACCATCATGGATCATTATTAGCACCATCTTATTCGAATTACCTTATTAGAATATGATTGGAATCACATTCGACTCATCTTGTATTAGACTCACATCGGGATTACACTCGACTTATATTATACTGCCTGGACTTATATCATGTTCTCTAGTTCAGCTAGCTTGTATTACAATCTTCATTGCCATGTTCTTCTGATTCGTTACATTACTTTTTTGTACTTTAACTGTTGCTCTACATCATTACCTGTATAAAACTTCCATGTTCATCAATATGACTGTCTATAACTGCTTTATAGTCTTTGTCATTTACTTAGGATTTCTAGATGAGTTGTGCTCATTCAAATCCTGACAGGATGTTGACAAAATATTGCAGATGCTTGCCCCAAGGACACTTGTCCTACTTACTATGGACCCAGAGATGGATTAGCTACCTTTGGCCCCGATCCTCAGGATTGATCAGGAGACTAGCTAGTAGACTTGCTTTAGATTCATGTTTAGAACTTAA
>JANAVB010023444.1:0-11041 GCA_029216955.1 Iris pallida | reverse complement strand
TAGCGCTTGTCTTAGATTATTTAGTAATTAAAGTTAATTTGGTCGCTTGTATCTAATTAACTAAGCGTAAGAGAGATAGAAGATATTTCCAATGGTAAATATTCAAAGTATGATTTAATTTATGCTTGCATCGATGATCAATTTTATGATTTCCAATGGTAAATGTTCACTGAGACCAATATTTGTTCCTTCGATTGATTTTAATACTTTAATTGTTTTTAGCTCTTCTTAAATTTTCTACTATCATATTCAAGACTCTCGCCCCTCCTTGTTCACATAGCATAAAAATACACTAATTGCTTTTCGTAGGATCGATCCTTACTCTCACTTCTACAAATAATTTTAAGAGTAAAGGTTTTATTTTTGGGTACCTACGACAGCAAACCAAATTTTGGCGTCGTTGTCGGGGAGTAATCTTAGTTAAATTTTTGCTTTTGTGATCTTTATTTTTTATTATAATTAATTATATCTTCATTCATTTAAAAAAAGGAAAGAAAAAAATCATTAGTTATCATTCTCATATATTTTTTAAATTGCTTTTCATATTGTTTTTATTGTTTATCGTTGTGACTCGATCTTCTAATCAAGGTGATTTTTAGAGCGATCCAGAAATAGAAAGAACTCTGGCAGTTTAAGGAAGGAAACTCAAATAGACTCTAATAAAGAACAACCTCGCTCCGGATTTCGTAATCTCTTGCAATTCTAATCTGAAGAAGGAATCATAGTTGCAAATAGAACTTTGAAAGAACTCGCTGCCCCTGATTTGAACCAACACCCTTTATGCATATCGTTTCCTACTTTAGATGCTATACTACTTTTGAATTAAAATCTGGATTATACATTTATTGCCAACTTTTCATGGTCTTGCAGGTGAAGACCCTCACAAGCATCTAAAGGAGCTTCATGTGGTATGCACAAGTATGAAGCCAACGGGGGTGACTGAAGAGCAAATCAAATTAAGAGCGTTTCCATTTTCCTTAAAGGATTCGGCTAAGGATTGGCTCTACTACCTACCCTCCGGAAGTATTATCACATAGAACGAGATAAAAAGATTATTCTTAGAAAAGTACTTTCCAGATTCAAGGGCATCCAATATCCGAAAAGAAATTTGTGGGGTAAGGCAACACAATACAGAGTCTCTCTATGAGTACTAGGGAACGTTTCAAAAAAATTATGTGCAAGCTGCCCCCATCATCAAACTAGTGAGCAGCTACTTATTCAATACTTCTACGAAGGCCTTCTATCAAATGATAGAAGCATGATAGATGCTGCTAGTGGAGGAGCTTTAGTAGATAAAACTCTTGAGGCTGTAAGAAATTTAATTGGCAAATATGGCGGCTAATTATCAACAATTTGGAATCAGGCTAGATCTTCCATCTAGACACGCCAACGAGGTAAATATTTCTTCCCTAGAACAACAAATTGCTAGTTTAACTTCTCTTGTTCGTCAAATGGCTGTAGGTAACATACAAACGGCGAAGGCTTGTGGGATTTGTTCAATAGCAGGGCATCCAACTGACATGTGCCCATCTCTTCAAAAGGATCCCAATGAGCAAGTGAATGTGGTAGGTGGTTTTCCTGGACAACCACAAAGGAAATATGATCCCTACTCAAACATATACAATCCAAGATGGAGAGATCATCCCAATTTCAACTATAGGAATCCACAATCAAATCAGCCCGTCAATCAAAATCGTCCAAGTTACCAACAGTACAAGCAGCCATATCCCCCTAAATAACAACTAAGCCAAACTTTTAACTCTGGTATGTCTTTAGAAGAAATTGTTAAGTCTCTTGCCACTAATACTTTATAATTCAACGGGAGACAAGGGCTAGTATTCAAAGCTTGGACAATCTAATAAGCCAAATGGCTACAACAATTAATAAGCTAGAGGCACAAAGTTCAGGAAAGCTACCATCTCAAACGATAGTAAATCCAAAATAAAATGCAAGTGCAATCATTTTGAGAAGTGGTAAAGAGGTTGACATTCAAGTAAAAGAAGCACCTACATCGTCAAAACATGAGGAAGAGAAAACAACCGTTGCAGACACGAACTTCTCCAATGATGATAAGGTACTCAATTGTAAGTTTCAAACTCTTTCTGATTATAAGCCAGTACCTCATTTTCCTCAAGCTTTAGCAGAATCTAGGAAAATTAAAAAAATAATGAGTTATATGAGACTTTTCGTAAATGTGAGATAAATATTTCACTTTTAGATGCTATCAAACAAGTACCCTCGTTATGCTTAATTTTTAAAAGAATTGTGTACAATAAAAAAGAAACAAAAACTTAAAGGATATGTGAAAGTAAAAGTAGGGGAGAGTATTTCTTCAGTAATTCAAAGAAAACTCCCTACGAAATACAAAAAAATCAAGGAATGTTTACTATCCCTTGTAAGATAGGTAACAATAAATATGAGAAAGCCATATTAGATATAGGAGCTTCTATCAATGTCATGCCATATTCTATATATGAATCTTGAAATCTTGGACCCCTGAATAAAACTGGTGTTGTAATTCAATTGGCTGATAGATATAATGCCTATCCTAAGAGAAGACCATTTTGTTAGGAAGACCATTTTTAAAGACATCTAAGACTAAGATAGATGTACATAGTGGCATACTTACTTTGGAATTTGACGGTGAAATTGTTAAATTTAATATTTATAATGCCATGAAATATCTTGATGATGATAATACTGCTTATTCTATTGATGTGGTTGATTCTTTAGCATAGGATATTTTTTGAACTTAATGCCAAAAATGGATTGGAAGTTGCCATTAGTGAGCATCTTGAAAAAGAGCATAAAAAGTTAGCTCTGAGTAATGATTTGCAGGAAACTGTTGCAGCATTGAATCATTTTCCAAAAATACAGCCGTCGGGTAACTTTTCTTCTATTTCCTTATCAATTTCTAACTAGAGGCCTTCACCCTCTATTTTGCAGGCCCCTATTCTAGACTTGAAGCCTCTTCCTAGTCACCTCAAGTATGCGTTCCTTGGAGATGAAGGAACATTACCAATGATCATCTCTAATAAACTTAGTACAACATAAGAAGAAAAGCTGGTACATGTCCTTAAGGAGCACAAGACGGTGATCGGTTGGATAATTGCGGATATAAAAGGAATTAGTCCGTCTACATGCATGCATCACATCTTACTTGAGGAAGGAGCAAAACCATCCTGACAACCTCAAAGAAGATTAAACCCACCCATGATGGAGGTAGTAAAAAAGGAGACCTAAAACTTCTTGAAGTTGGAGTGATCTATCCTATTTCGGATAGCCAGTGGGTTAGTCCGGTGCAAGTGGTTCCTAAAAGATCGGGATAACTATCATAAAGAATCAAAATGAGGAGCTAGTTCCCACCCGTGTCCAGAATGGGTGGCGGGTTTGTATAGATTATAGAAAATTAAATGCTGAAACTCGCAAAGACCACTTTACATTACCTTTTATTGATCAAATACTTGAAAGGTTAGCTAGTCATACTTACTATTCTTTTCTTGATGGTTATTCTGGTTATTTTCAAATTCCAATTGCTCCGGAGGATCAAGAAAAAACAACTTTTACATGTTCGTTTGGAACTTTTGCATATCGACGCATGCCATTGGGTCTTTACAATGCCTCTGCTACTTTCCAAAGGTGTATGGTTAGTATTTTTTTCCGACTATGTTGAGCATATTATAGAAGTATTTATGGATGATTTTACAGTTTTTGGAGACTCTTTTGATAAATGCTTGCATAACCTTACACTTATTCTCCAAAGATGTGCAGAAACTAATCTTGTTTTAAACTCAGAAAAATGTTATTTTATGGTTGAACAAGGTATAATTTTGGGTCATATTGTTTCATCTAAGGGAATTGAGGTAGATAAAGCTAAAATTAATATTATTCAAACTTTACCTTATCTCACTAGTGTGCGGGAAGTTCGTTCTTTTCTTGGACATGCAAGTTTTTATCAAAGATTCATCAAAGACTTCTCCAAAATAGTGTTACCTTTGTGCAAGTTTCTACAAAAGGATGTGGCATTTGAATTCGATAAGGCATGTAAAAAGGCATTTGATACACTAAAGAAACTATTAACTTCTACCCCAGTTATCCAGCCCTCATGACTGGAACGTGCCTTTCGAGATAATGTGTGATGCAAGTGATTATGCAGTCGGCCCTGTATTGGGTCAAAGGATTGGAAGAGCATCTCACGCAATTTATTATGGTTCAAGAACTTTGAATGATGCTCATCGAAATTACTCTACTACTGAAAAAGAACTTTTAGCTGTTGTTTTTGCTTTAGAAAATTTTTGATCTTATTTGCTTGGTACTAAAATCATTGTCTATTCTGATCATGCAGCTCTTCATTATTTGATGACGAAGAAAGAGGCAAAACCAAGGTTAATCCGATGGATACTTCTCTTGAGTGAATTTGATTTGGAGATCAAATATAAAAGAGGGACATAAAATCATGTTGCTGAAGTCGTTTAGTTCATGTGGAGGATGAACTTCATCTGCAAGAAACGTTCCCTGATGAGCAACTGTTTGCTGCAATTGCGATATTACCCTGGTATGCAAATATCGTAAATTATTTGGCTACTAATATGTTTCCTCCTCGTTTGTCAAAGGCTCAAAGAGATAAGCTTAAATGTGATGCCAAATACTATGTGTGGGATGACCCATACCTGTGGAAGCATTGTGCAGATCAAATAATAAGAAGGTGCGTACATGAAAATGAAATTATTTCAATTCTTACCTTTTGTCATTCTTATGCATGTGGAGGACATTTTTGAGCTAAGAGGACGGCAAAAAAAGTTTTAAAATGTGGTTTCTATTGGTCGTCTTTATTTCATGATTCATATTCTTTCTGTAAAATATGTAATAATTGCCAAAAATCAGGTAATATATATCAAAGGAATGAAATGCCACAAAATCCTATATTCTTTTGTGAAATTTTTGATGTTTGGGGCATCGATTTTATGGGACCGTTCCTTGTATCTTTTGGTTATGTTTATATTTTGCTTGTTGTTGATTATGTATCAAAGTGGGTAGAAGCTAAAGCTACCAGGACTAATGATTCTAAAGTTGTTTCAGATTTTATCAAGTACAACATATTCTCCAGGTTCGGGATTCCAAAAGGCTTAATATGTGATCAAAGTACTCACTTTTGCAATCGAACCGTCGAGACTTTGCTTAGAAACTACCATATGACCAACAAGGTGTCAACTGCCTACCATCCACAAACGAGTGGGCAAGTGGAGGTATCAAATAGAGAGATTAAGTCCATCATTGAGAAGACCGTTAATCTGAGTAGAAAAGATTGGAGTTTGCGCTCGGATGATGCTTTGTGGGCGTATAGAACTGCATACAAAACGCCCATCGGTATGTCACCATACCAGTTGGTGTTTGGAAAACCTTGCCATCTTCCTGTTGAGTTAGAACACAAGGCTTATTGGGCTATCAAGAGTCTCAATATGAAGGCATTTGAAAATGTAGAACATAGGAAGTTACAACTACAAGAGCTGGAGGAAATTCGCAATGACGCCTATGAGAATGCTTGAATTTACAAAGAGAAAATGAAGGCTTTGCATGACAAGATGATCTCCAGGAAGGAGTTTCAAGTTGGTCAAAATGTCCTTCTATACCATCACGACTTCGTCTATTTCTGGGTAAATTGCGTTCTCGTTGGATTGGACCTTTTGTTGTTACTAATGTTTTTAATCATGGTGCAGTTGAATTCAAAGTTTAGCAACTTCAAAAGTATTCAAGGTAAATGGCCAAAGGCTTAAGCTTTTCTATGAAGGTTTCAAAATGGAGAATGTGGACGAATTGAACCTTGAGGATCCAACTGATACCAATTGAAGGACGACACATCCACGACAATAAAGGCAACCCAAGGGGAGTTTGTTCTTATTCTTGCATTTTTTTGTTTATTTTTGCCTTTTCTTTGCATTTAGCTTTACATTGGGGACAATGTCAGTTTAAGTGTGGGGGAGGGAATTTAAATTATTTTCGGCAGTTTTAGCTTTTTTTCAAAAAAAAAAGTTTTGTTTTTTTTGTGGTTTTCAATAATTTTTAGTTGTGTATGTCATGAAAAAGATTGAACCAAGTTTGAAAAATTCATAAAACGATTGAATAAGTACTCTTTTTCAACTTATAATTAATTAGTCTAGCTATTTTCCTTAATGATGGTAGTGACTAAATTTGGTAGACAAAAGTCGGTGAAATTTTGAGCCTTTAGACTGACACATCAGTCTCAGTATTTTTGACGAGAGATATTCTTTCATAAATTTGTTTCTCTAGAACTTGCATTGATTCTCTTCAAGGTCACATTGATGCATGCATACATGAACATGATTAAGGCCATTTTTTACGCTACTTAAGCCAAATAGCCTACCCTGAAATTATTTTTCCTTTGGTTGAACCCCTTTGAGCTTTATTGCTTTTATTTTTGTGCCCACATTACAAGCTTTAACCTGGAAAAAAAATTCCTTACCCAAGTCGGAAAGCTAGTGGAGCATTATGATATGTATAGGTGTACAAAAAAAATAAGTGTGGGGGTATCTAAATTTCTAGTTTGCCACATAATTTTATTCTCAAATTCTTGTGTTCCATCATGATTCAGAAGGAAAAAAAAGAAATGAGAAAAAAATGAAAAAAATGAAAAAATAAGAAAGAAAGAAAGAAAGAAGAAGTAAAAAAAAGTGATGGAGGAAATTACTTTTGATAATCATATTCATAATTCTTCCTAAAATTCTAATAAAGGGGTATGTTGAATGCTTTGATGTCAAATTAAAAAAGCTACTGAATGGAGTGATTAATGTTTTTACATGTTTTATACATTATGCACTTTAGTTAAATCATTTTTACTCTACTAGTTTTGATGGTTTTCGAGCTACACTCCCAAATATATCCTACCTTGATCCTAAGCCCCATTACAACCCATGAAAAGTCCTTATGATTTGTGTTATGCATGTGATCCAAGTGGTTGAGAATGAGAAGATATGCAAGCCTGGTAGTCCATTTTTGGAATGAATTTGAGCAAAACACGTACCCTTCAAATACATGAGAGTTGAGTGTTTATTTCCGTGAGGGTCTACCAATTTAGTTTACTCTATCTTCAAGTGAAAATACATACTAAGTAATTAGAAGTTGTCTAAGAATATATTTTCATGATATGCTATGAGTTTTGAAGAGCTTGATTATTTTTATTTATGGCATTACAACCTTGATTTTTGTTTTGGAAAAAAAATAAATTAGATTTTTGTTCGAGGACGAACAAAAGTTAAGTGTGGGAGTATTTGATGAGAACATAAAATGTTATATTTTATCCCTTAATGTTCACCATTTTTTGCTCATTTTATGACTAAAGGTACTCATTATATTTATATATTGCTTTAGGATGCAGTTGGAGACACTATGTGGAAAATAGAGCTAAATTGCAATTCTGGACAATTTTGACACCTTTTTACCAAAATGGGCATAATTTTCTTCTCTAAAAAGCAATTGATGTGCTTCAAAAGATTTGGAAAGCTAAGACAAAGGGTCACAACTTTTCTATTTTAAAATTTTCGATATTCAGGCTGCATCATGGACGAAATCAAGCTTGAAGTTGGGTCAAAGATGCTGTGAACAAAAATAGGAACCAAAATAACCAATTTTTTTACTTGTTCTATGACTTAGTTTTTTTGGTTTGAGAAGTTGTAACTTATAGAGGATATGTGGGGAGATATTGTGGGCTTGAACAACTAATTTATGGTGTATAAAAGGGGGTATAAATCATGAGAAGAAACACACAATACAGAACTCTTCTTCTTCTTCTTCTCCAACTTTTCTTTCGAAGTTTTGATGAACATGTGCAGCTAAAGTCTTGTTGGTCGAAGTGTATGGAAGCCTTGGAATCAATAAACTTATGAGATCTAAATTGTTTTTATATGTTTGATTTATACTTTGAATATTTTTCTATGCCAAATTTCATGATTGTTTTGTTTAATTACTAGGAGGCCTACTAGTTTATTATTCATTTCGATCTACCGCTAAATTAGATATCAAATCCCTAATTGTTTAATGTTTCTAATTTGTGAAGCAACTAAGATTTAATGAACTGCTTTGTTTTATTAGATACTAGAAGAAAAACATTTGATAAAATTTAATGCAACCGCTTGTGTTTGTGTTATTTTGCTTTATCGATCTCTTTGTTCTTTAAAAAATTGCTAGATTAAATCTTTAGCGCTTGTCTTAGATTATTTAGTAATTAAAGTTAATTAGGTTGGTTGTATCTAATTAACTAAGCCTAAGAGAGATAGGAAGATATTTTCAACGGTAAATATTCAAAGTATGATTTAATTTATGCTTGCATCGATGATCAATTTTATGATTTCCAATGGTAAATATTCACTGAGATCAATATTTGTTCCTTCGATTGATTTTAATACTTTAACTGTTTTTAGCTCTTCATAAATTTTCTACTATCATATTCAAGACTCTCCCCCTCCTTGCTCACATATTATAAAAATACACTAATTGCTCTTCGTACGATCGATCCTTACTCTCACATCTACAAATAATTTTAAGAGTAAATGTTATATTTTTGGGTGCCTACGACAGCACACCAGTGATCGTCATGGACAAACACAAAAAATGCTTGTGTATATCATATGTGAATACAGTCGCCATCAAAGTCTGCTTCCACAGAGCCGCAGACGCATAGCCCCTTCAGACGTACAGCCTCGCCAGAGCAAACCACTTCACAGCTAGACACGGAGGAACTCCAATATGGCTATTGAAGCAGTTATTGGCCCGAGCGAGAACTCAGTCCATAGCACAACGACTGGCCCTTTTCAAAAGCGCATCAGCTTCTGCGGCTCTTCGAACATAACGAAGGCTCACCGCCACTGATGAGCGGGGCAGAGCACTATAGAGGGCTCATCGGGTAGGAAACCAATCCTAACCCCGTAGTTTGGACCTCGAAAACGTCCAAGATGTTGCCCAGGTTCAAACTCCTTATGGTGGACATTCCGTACTTCTCAAGACCAGTTAGGTATTCTTCTACAAATACATCGCCTCTTTATACGAAGGGATCACAACCATTAGCCGACTTATGCGAGGCCAATGGCCGTTCGAAGCTAAGTTCGGATCAAGCATAACGTTTGGAGAGGAAGACGACGCTTTAGAGAAACTCCCATTTATACAGGGTAAGTGTGGTCCAACCAACATGCCACGTGGCCATCGGTCAAAGATGCCCAGATTAATGGGATGAACCTAGAACTCAGCATAATGAACCTCATTTAATAGGTTCATTCTACTGAGTCCTAGGCCACTAACTTCTCGAATTCCCCCAAGTAACGGCGACAATTAAAGAGGAGGACAACCGACTCAGCCATCAAGGAGAGGAGTCATTAAATGATCTTAAAAAGACTTCGACATGAACTAGCTCCTTCGACTCAAAAGTGCAGTCAGATACCTGCGCCCCTCTTCGACCCAGAAGCGCAGATAGCTCATTTCTTCACATAGAGCCCTCACTTCAGTCTAAAAAGCGTAGAAACCTTCAAACCCAAAAAGCTCTGCGCCCTCTCTTTGACTCGGAAGCGTAAATAGCCGATTTCTCCGCACGACGCCCTCGCCTCAAAAGTGCAGTGCCTCCGCTTCAACCCAGAAGCTCGGCCCATTCAACGGCTCCCTTTATCTGATACTTTGGTGACACCATTACCTGAAGCAAAGCTTGCTCGTCGCCCCAAAAGCACAGAGGCTCCAAAACGTGGCCTGTTCGTCGTCCAAAAGTACAGAGGCTCTGTTGCCTTCGAAACACAGCCTACTCATCGCCCAATATCACTGTGAGCCCTTGAACCAATTTATTAATATTGAGATCATTATTAATATTATTCTCACTATTAGTATTATCATATACATGTGCAGATATAATTCTTAGAAATTATATAAAACTCAAAACATTGCATTATAGGGAAGGGAAGGACCAGCATATAAATCCAATTATAGAGAGGGATGTGATAGCATATTTCCCATTCAAATTCCAACGACCAAACGGGATAGGAGTTGAACTCAGTTTAAATCCTATTAAATTCGAATTGATTTAAACTCTAACTGATTTCTCTTAATCCTTGAGAGATTCAATTATATCCTAAGCTAGAGTGTATAAATGAGAGGCAGTCGACCCCTTGCCTCTCTTAAAACCCTAATCCCTTCCTGCGCTCTTGAGATCGAGAGGACCTGCACATTCGAAGAAGTATCGCCAAGAAGAAACTTTTCTAGGTAATGCTTCACCCCTTCAGATGTTTCCCTCAAATTCTTAATCTTAGTTATACCTTGATATTGATTCAATGGTAGTATAAGTAATTGTTTTAATACCCAAGAGGGATAATGGGAGGATTCTGTACCTTAAAGACCCAACTAGAAACAACCTTTGCTGGTGGAAGTGTCTAACACATGTGTCAGAGGATACCAAAACCATGTATCAGAGTTATTTACACTATTATAAGTATGAGTTTAGGGGATGCTCAACTATGGTGTCTAGAGATGCATCAGTCTTTTTGAATCCTACATCAAGGAAGTGGGTATCCAATGGTTCTTGAGTCGACCACTCGGTAATGGACCACACGTGAAGTATCAGAGTAAACCATGTGAAACTTCATGCATTACATGGAAGATGTCTAAACCCATTAAAATACCATGTTGTCCTGGTACCTGTACACAAAATCTAGTTGCCTTTAGGTGAGTCGGTATGCAAGGAAAAGGGAGAGTCTTATCAAATGAGTATGTAGAGGTAGCAGAGTAATTGAGCACTGTAGGCATTAACCAGGAGAAAGGATAGCAGTCCAAATACTGATAGGTAGAGTTCCAATTTGTATCCAGTAGAAAAAATTGGTAAGTAGTTACTAATCTGTATCTTTTGAACAGAGATGGCAAACTTATGCAAAATCCATCAACATATATACATGTTCACTATCAGTTAACACATTAGTTAGATAATGGCAGCAATGCTATGCAATATGGAGAGTAGATCCACTGAACCATAGGATCAAAAACTACTATGTATCGG
>JANAVB010023443.1:0-43889 GCA_029216955.1 Iris pallida | reverse complement strand
AATAAGTGATGATATACATATGACTTAAACGGTTCACTTTTGAGCCGTTTTGAGCCTCATTATAATCGTAGAGATTAAAAGTGTACACATTTCTCTTTAGTACCTAGAAAAAAAAAATCAAGAAAAATTCAACGTTGTTAATAGCCGACTTCTAAAAATTAATAACTCCTGAGCTCCTCTAGGATTTTTGTATCTTAATCGACTACTTATAGTTGCAGGCAGGAGGTATTGAGAAGGTTTATAGGAAGTATTTTTTTTTACTTTTACTTTAACATGCTGTTAAATAATATTTTGATTATACCCCAACCTTTTGTCTGACATTAACATAATTAACATAGCCTTGACAAAACTTATAGTATTAAGGGACGTTTGGTACGCAAAATTTCTATATTTCAGGAAATCCATTTTTCTGGAATTAATTTTTCTGAAAAATTATATTATCGTGAATATATAAATATTCCTAGAAAAAAAATGTAAAATGATTTAAAAATTGAAAAAACAAACAAAATATATATGAAACAAATTGAAACAAATACAAAACAAAAATCTAAAAAAACTGAAAAAAAAATTAAAAAGGAAAAAAAAAAAACTAAAACAAAAAGTGAAAAAGATTAAAAAAATAATAATAAAACAAACAAAAAAAATGTTTAAAAAATGAAAAATGAAAAAAGAAAAAAAATGAGAAAAAAAGTTTCTTGAAACAAAAATTACCCAGGGAAAAAAATATTACTCACTTATTCTTAAGAGATGGGATTCATATTTTGTAGGCTAATTGTTTACCCTTTCGGAAATAATTTTTTATAACATAAACCAAATATAGGAATAAGTTCTCCACCTTAAATTTGCGGAAAAAATAAAAAATTGCGTACCAAATGCCAAATAAATATTAATAATAAAGTATTTAATTGATTAAGGTAGAAGATATGTTCTAGAAACCTTAGCTAGAAAGTACATCCACTAGACCCCCTTTTTCTCCATACCTCAACTGGAAAGAATAGCATCAGAGCATTTTCCTTGGATTATTCTGTGAAGAAATTAAAACCATAGATAGTCATGATAACCACACCATCGGTCATACAAAGAAGATACAAAAAAAAAAAAAAAAAAAAAATCAGTAAGTGACCGCGAGTTTTACTTTTAATTCGACTGCAGAAACTCAAATTAATAACTTACGATATGTACGTGACACGTGGATTTTACTAACATTAAAAGTGTACTTATTTACTCTTTAGTTCCTAGAAAACAAGTCAAGGGATCAAATGCATATAATCCAACCGTTGTTCATGGCCGAGTTTTAAAAATCAAGAGTTCCTCTAGGTTTTTTGTTTTACTTTGATACCAAGGTATTTATAAATATAGGAGATGGTGATAATTATGCTCAAGTGATTCTTCGTACCTTTGTTTCACATGTATCTATATAGATGCTCAATAATTTCCAATATTTTAGAAGATAATATCCCATGTCCGATATTCTCTTCCTAAAATTGTATGAATCAATTGGACATCACATGACAAAATCTGCATCTAATTCTCATCACATTGATTTTCGTAGGTTCCACTCTCAACTTGTCCACAACAAAACAATCAAGATCACCTTTGCTTTTGAATCAGATTCCTTTGTGTTTGCTCTATAAATAGCAAGATATCATGCCATCACAACTACCCATCAAGCATTTGTAGTTAAACCAAACCGAGAAGAATGGCATCCTTGAAAGCTGTGAAGGAGCCGGTCAAGGCCAGTGAGGGTGCACCCAAGGCTCAGGCCTCGAAGCCGGCCCCCAAGAAGGCGGCCGAGACGAAGCCGAAGCCCCAGCCCAAGAAGAAGGTGTCCGTAAAAGTAAGTTAAACTAGATTGATTGTGTACCAGTCATGTAGAGTGTATCTTAATAAACAGGTAAAAACAAAATTTACGAGTTATTGATCAAAATTTGATGCACTATTCACCATTCTACGAGCATTTTGCATCTTATTTATGTTAGAAATCACATTTCTGTACTCGTTTTCACCAATCTACGTCACTTTTTTACCATATTTGGATTAGAATCACGCATCATTGTACGCTCGTTCTATATCACATTTCAGTTAGAAGTACTCACTTATACTCGTTTTGACCGTTCCACGACCATTTTATACTTTTTTCGGTTAAAAATCAAATTTCTATCCTTACTTGCACATTTTTTATGCAGGCCAAGGCGAGCAAGCCAGCAGCCAAAGTTTAGGAAGTGGTGGTGGACTTGGGGAGGAAGGAGATGTCAATCCCATCAACATCAACTTATGCCTTTCTCTAGTTACAGTGATGAACCTTGCCAGTCTTTTATGCTGAATCCACACTGGGCAACTAAAATAAAATTGTAACCTTGTTAAAATGATATGAACCAGTGAGATTATATTCTGTATAAAGTCTCTCGAAGTAAGTTATATTCGCAATAAAGAACTGACTGTTGGAGATCTTAATTAGAAGAATTTCAAGATGATAATTAACACAACAATTCGAAATTCCAGCTCGCGAAGAAAAGAGATTTGATGCTTAGGGAAAACAACATCATTGAACAATACATAAACCTCAAACTGGTATTAACCTGAAATGTCTGTACAAAAGATTTGATGCTTTACTAAAAAGAAGATTCTTGAACAATAGACCTTGTACTGTTAGACTTGAGGAATTAATTTAACTACATGGTGTTAGTTTAACAGTAAGATACTCCCTTGCAACCAGAACTTACAAGCAAAAAGGTGATATCTAAGTACCTATATGTGATCAAGAACTGTCAAAAATAAAATAAAAATGATCAATAAACTGAGTCAGACCTCTGTAGGTTTCTTCTTTTAGATCTGCAGACCAACTCTTCGGTAACTAAATATACAGTGAAATTTGGGATGTTGGATGATTGCAGTTTTGTCATGCTTTCGTTCTTTTTTCTAACAAGTCCACTATAATTTTCGTGTCCATGTCTTAGTTTCCTTCAAGATCAACATCTTGGACTTTGAATATACATGCCCCAGCAAAAATCTACTTTAAGTTTTTGTGAGATACATGTCTAGTCAGTTTAGTAGTTGAAACCATTCATCTTGTTTCTTCGTATGATTTCTTATCTAGGCTATTTCGACTTTCAAAACCATGGGGGAAACTTCTCAATCCAGATGGTCTTCTAGTTTGCTACTCCACTGATATATATGGAGTAAAAATTGTTACTGATGTCCAAATAACTTTCAGTTAGTGCACGAGTGTTACCTTCCAATTGCAATATGAGAAAGAGTATTACTACGTTGCCCGCTTGCGGGCCAATCCGTCTGCCATGTGTCGCCGCCCCATTGGCAGGTCAACCGGCGTGGGACCTGTGAATACGGGAGGCCAATGGGGTGCGGCCACGCGGCGGGCGGGCCAGCCCGCCTGCGGACAAATTAGCTTATTGTCACGATCCGATCCCAAAATTATTTGGGTCGAACCGGATCATGCCCAGCCTGCACCGTTGTGAGACGGCGGCAATAAGATGTTCTATATGTAGGTATTCACAACAACATCTATACATTTGTCACAACTCGAATATACAAAAATTTTAAAACTTTTATTCAATAATTGAAAAGTACATCTGGAAATGAAAGAGCTGAAATAAAGTGCTGAATTCAAAAATCTACAAAACTCCAAAACAATAAAAATAGAAAAGTGGAAACGACTAGCTAAGCGGTCGGCTCGTCGGCCTCAGGTCCAGCGTCCTCCAAGGGGAACCCCGGCAACACCACATGGTACAAAACCGGGTCATAGTAGCTATTGTACAATAGCTCAGCATCCTCAATGTCACCTAAAAATGTGGTCTCCAGTCAGGAGGGAGGAAGTACGAATATGTATCTCATATTTCAAGTAATAATGAAAAAGTGCAGGCTAAACAGTTTGAAACAATATTTTTCAGCAACTTAACAATTAAAAACAATGTGATTTGAATGTGTAATCGTCTATGACCGGCTTGGGTTATACAATAGCGTCCTAGCGACGCGATACGACTTATCCCCGTGTGTAAGAGGGGTAAGCTCGCACAATCATGCAATATGGAGGGTATTGGTCATAAACGTTACACTATTCTCCCAATTCCCACAATCAATATCAATCAATATTTAAACCCTAGGAGAGGGTTCCGTGTAGCAATGTGGTTTAAACATGCAACTTGATAATTACTAAATAAAATACAAGAAAACATAACCGTAACTTGCCTCTGTTAATTGACTGGATCGGGAATGTCGGTACCGAGAAGGAAGTCAAGTTCGTCTCCGAGATCCTACAGTTGAGAACCTTGACTTAGAACCATAATGAAACCATTCTAGGTGTGCTAATTTCAATCTCTAGAAGTAGACCCTAGTCAGGTTTTAAGTTATTTAATAATCTACCGGAAATCTAGCGTCGCAATCTACGTTCGTTTATCATTTTAATTAAATAAGTCGGTTACTGTTTAATTGGAAAAAATAGCAATTACCGGTTAATTTGGCAAACACTTTGTATTTTTATATCATATGTATAAAACTACATTTTCCTTTTAGTGATAAAACATGGACTTCGTTAACTTACCAATATTTTATTCAAGTTAATTTATCGTGAAAAACCTTATTAATTTTATACAAAATAATTAATACCTAAATTATAATTATGCGTCTAATAACGAAAACCAACTCAGAAAAGAAAGTAAAAAACCTAAACTACACAATATAGGGCCACAGCGAAATAAAATAGAAAACTGGGCTTATGCCCTTACAACTTTACATAAATTAATTAAATCATCTAGACGAGCTCTGAGTGCCGCGAACGGTCCAAACAGTAGGCCGAAGCCCTACACCAAAAATACTAACAGCAGTACCAGTTCTAAAAATAATTATAAAATATAAATATAGTTGTAAAATGTGTCTCAGACTTGGTCCAAATGTCATGTTGCTGGCTAGCGCCTCAACGTACAGGAACCCTGTAGCGTTTGCGCTTCGTCGAGACTCATTCGACCGATATGGTCGTCGCCTAACTGGTGATACAAAATCCATAAAATCCGAAAACCAGCAAATCCAATCTATAACTCATTTGCAAATACCGGTTTTCTTTTGAAAATAGGTTTTACTCAAATTGTTAATTTTATACGAAAATTCCTTTAAAATATTTTCCGAAAATTTGGGCAGCATCTCCTCTGTAATTGGAACAACCCAATCCTGGGAGGATGCCAACCACAACACAAAATAAATCCCAACCAGGGATAACCCACAACACAATATTCCAAACCAGGAATAACCACCACAATCCAATATTTCCAGTCCAGAAAATATAGCACAAAAATATGTAAATATCAAAATAGGAATTCGCCGCTACGTAGCGAATACTGCGTATCACCAAAGCTACGTAAAAGAATACTGAATCCCGAAACGGGATCGAGACCGCGTCATCATAGACTATTCTAACGGAGAGGGACACGGGGATACGGAATTTATACGTCGGGTTGCTCGGCTAGAGCTCTCAGATGATAATGAAGAGAAGGAATAAAATCCACGGTCAGCGGAAGCTTCGGAACAGCGTCCGAATAGCACCAACCTTGCGGGTCAGGGAGCGACGGGGCCGCGGGAAGCACGGACCACGGAATAGCAGGTCGAAAACCACGGAACAGCGCTAGACAGCGCTGTTGGAACAGCGGGACGCGCGGAGACCGGGGCGGTCGCGTGGGAACGGGATCGCGACGCTGGGCGCGCGCGGGCTGGGAGGTCGCCCTAGGGGCTGACCGGAGCGGGGTCGGGGCACGGGGGAGTTGGAGGCCGAGGGTCGTGCCGACCGAAGCACTGGTGGCGGCGGCTCGGGGTGCGCTGGAGGCGGTTGTAGAAGCATGGAAAATATTAGAAATAAAGGCATAATGGCCCATGCGGCTCTGGACAGCAAGCCTATGCGGTTCATACTGGAGTTGCTTTATGCGGCCCAAAAGGAGACCCCCAGACTCATGCGGCTCGGGGACATGCGGCTCAAATCGATGCCACGTGTGACCCCCCCTACAGTTGGCCATTGGAGTAATGGCCTCATTTAATGCTCTGACACGACTCGACGGCTGCGACGTCTCTGACATAAAATGTCATAATGGCTCTGCCATAATGACAGATTCTTGGGGAAAAGAAGAAGATCTCTGACCCGATCTGTCAGAAATCCTATGTTGCCACGTGGCAAAAGTCTCATGCGGCTCGGTTAAAGAACAGCTTCATGCGGCTCCGTGAGGCGCCACTCTAATATGATTAACAGAAATCTGCCATATGCGGTCCACTCATAGCCCGATCTATGTGGCTCAATACCACATGCGGCCCACAGAAACTATACGGCTCATGGAGAGGTCGTCTCCTGCGGTTCAAAAAGACCACGCATATGCGGCTCATGGAAAGTTCGTCCCCTGCGGCTCGACAAGATATTGACTCATGCGGCTCATGAAGGGTATCTCCCTGCGGTTCAAGTATTGGCCACTCTATGCGGCCCTGGCAGGATCTTCAATTAAAAGACGTGGCATTGAAGATTCGACCGAATCCCAACGAGAATATTTGACATCATCAGTAAGACACGTGGCGAGCAATCAAATATTAGCATAATCAATCACGAAAATTTAAAGCAATCAGCATTAACTGCTCATAAGATTTGGTGCTATCCGCATTAGTGGCCGAGATTCGTTATGATCAAGATCAAGGGTCCAGATAGAATGAAGGAGCGCCGACATTCCAAACAGATAGCAAACCCTAATGATCACATCCCACCCTTATAAATAGCCAGCATCATTCCCATACAAGAGAGGGGCAATAATAAAAAAAATAAGAAGAGAGAGATACCCACAGAGAGAGAGTTCCCCTTTTTTCGTGACAATCACAGAGAGAGAGAAGCCCAGAGAGCAACCAGAGAGGAGCAAGAAGAGCCTTTCTTCATCAACGCCGAGCAAATCTTCCCCGAGTCAAGACTGCATACTGATCGTCCAAGGAGTAAGGCAGAGCGGCCGTCGCTTTCCCGAGCCTCTATCGTCACCCCCCAGAATCAAAAATAAATAATCGCACTTAGTCTGCTGTACCTAGGTTTTCGTCCCTAGGCTTTCTTTGTGCGAGCGAGTTTGTATTGTGAGTCTAAGTTCTGTCCTCCGATAATTGTTTTGTTCTTTTACAATCAATGGCAAACACGATGGCGACTCTGCTGGGGACTAACTTCT
This sequence comes from Iris pallida, assembly GCA_029216955.1. Lineage (NCBI taxonomy): Eukaryota > Viridiplantae > Streptophyta > Magnoliopsida > Asparagales > Iridaceae > Iris > Iris pallida. The sequence continues at coordinate 36,702 of JANAVB010023443.1, read as the reverse complement.
CCACGGCTGAGGAGTTGGTGACGCAATCAGATGCAGCCAAACTTGGCTCCATACAAAAGAAGATGGTCGTTCGCTTCGACCAACAGGTGTTCGAAGAGATGCTCTCTGAAGGCAGCGCTGGCCCGGCCCAGAAGCGCACCCGCACCACGAAGGCTCGCAAAGAATGGAGACCGAAGTCATTTGCTCCTCCTCAAGCCCTCGATGGGATGCCCTCTGTTGCTCAAGACGGCGAGAAGGATTCTCCTGCGGTCCCACTTCAGATCGTAGACAACTCTGCTGCCCCCAAGTCCGACAGAAGAAAACATTATGATGCTGGACTTGCAGGGACAAAGAGGGACTCTACGCGGTCCGAACCGCAGAAGAGTATTAGCCGCAGGGAGAAAGCCCATGCGGCTACACCCGCCAACCGTATGAAGAAAACTCATGCGGCTACTTCTGTCAGCCGCATAACTTATGCGACTACAGTTCCCGACCGCATGGATGAAACTCATGCGGCTAGAAAAGTCAATCATTTGCAGAAAACCCATGCGGCCACAGATGCCAACCGCATGCGGCCAGCCTGCACGGTCATGGCTCCTAGCCGCATAAGAACTCGTCCGGCCACAGATGCCAACCGCATGCGGCCAGCCTGCACGGTCATGGCTCCTAGCCGCATAAGAACTCGTCCGACGACAGGAGACAACCGCGTGCAGACAGCCTGCACGGTTTCCGCTCCCAGCCGCATAGCATCCGCTCCATGCTCCTCTCGGTCAGTTTTCGACCGTCTCTCGTACGGTCCGAACCCTGATGACTCTCTAGATGATAAGCCAGACTCTGTGATGTTCAACTTGGACTCTTCTTATTATGCACCCACAAGTGCTAAAAAGAAGAAGTCTAGGGCAGCACGGGCTCATCAAGCCCAGATAGCTGCCCCAACCTCTAACTATCAGGGCGTCCCGCTGATTATCACACGGGCCCCTGATGGGAAGTTATACAGAACCGCTCAAGTCCAAACCCCGACGGCGAACGGACAGAGTGGTCCCTCTGACCTGCGTGAGGCGATCCTCCACAAGCGCAAGGAAAGAGAAGGGGCTTCGGCATGCAGAGAGTCCTCACAGGGACGTCACTGTGCCCAGATTATCGTCAACTGCTGTTGCAGCAACACGGCAGACCGGCCATCCATCTTCCAAAGATTACGACATCCGAGCTCGGAAGACGAGGCACCCCCTGTGGCCTCCTGCAATTTCGCACGGAAAGCCCCTGTTGAGGGGAGAGGAAAGAAGACCAGCATCTCCAGTCCAAAGGTGTCAACTATTGCAGTTAAGAAGCCGTCGTCTAAAGGATCATCCTCTGCTGGAGTATTCCAACACACCCGTTCAAAGACAAAAACGGCTGCAGTAGGAAGTTCACCGCCCACGTCACTGGGGGTTGTTGGAACTGGGGGTAGCTCTCCTCCGAATATCCACGACAACCCGACATTCCAAGAAGACGGATTGGAGGAAGCAAATCCTCAAACGGGTACAACAGATACCGACGTCCCCGAGGACATCCTAAACGAAGCAGGCTCAGAAGCTGGGGGTACTGCCCCTTCCGAGTCCGAACCTGAAGAAAACATACCCACATATCCTGATGATTTCTCGATGCATGAGTATGACTCGGAGAGCACGTCCGCCACCACTCCTTCTGTCACTCCTCACGTGAGGACGGCATTCATGACGGACAACAGCCAAGGCGGTTCCGGCGATCGCCAACGTATCGACACTTTGGAGGCCATACTGCACGCCTTGGTCAAGTCTGTGGACGAGATCAAAGCAGCACTTCCTACTTTGCAGGGAGTGATACCTGGTCAGACAAGCATGGGTCCCACGAACAACATAGATTCAAATTCAGCGGCACCAAACCCGGGCAATAATGCTCCCGAGATAACGGCTCCTACCGCGACAGATGAGGCTCGAGAAGTAAGAAGAGAGGTTCAGGAGCTCCGAGCAATGTTCCAAGCCCGAGAAAACTCTCAAGACCTCAGAATACGACAACCATATCCTGCTGAATGGAGGGATGTTCCCTTTCCCCCAAGATATAAACCGTTCAATATCAACCCATATAACGGCAAAACTTCAGCAAGCCGGTACATCACTTATTTTGAGGTCACTACCGACCATCTGCCCCATGATGACGCCATCCTCACACGGTTATTCATTGGGGCACTGGAAGGAGTCGCCTTCGATTGGTATCGCAACCTGCCAGACAATTGCATTCACTCCTTCGCTGGCTTCAAGCGCTTGTTTTTGGAGAGGTTCTACGAGGTAGGGCAGGACGTCACGATGTCTACCCTCATGGACGTCGTTCAAGGAGAGAAAGAGCTGACGAGGAATTACATTGAACGGTTTAGTCAAACCGCAATGAAGTTGCCATCTGGCAACCCGGACTCTTCCTTGATTGAAATTTGCCAAAAGAGATTACTCCCAACAATTAGTCTCTGGATGGGCGAAAGCCAATTCAAGGACTGGAAGGCTTTTATCATCAGCGCTACAAGTGCCGAAGAAAGATTGAAGAAAGATCGCCAGCTGGGGTTGCATATCTCAGAGGGAGAGAACAAGGGGAAGCGTCCCAACGCCAGCAGCGACAATGGGGGTAGCCCCTCCAACAACCGGGACAACAGAGGCAAGCAGGCTATGGTGACCGATACAGCCCAGAAACCCGAGCCACAGCCAGCAGACAAACAATGGCCTCAAATCACTTATTCTTTCGAAGACGGCCACGTCAAGCCTATCTTGGACATGCTTATACAAGGGGACAGAATTCAGCTTCCTCCACCAAGGCGGGAACCTCGGCCGGCTGATTTGGAAAATCCAAAATTCTGCCATTACCACCGCTATGTCCACCATGCTACACACGACTGCTACCAACTGAAACGGTATATCCAGAACCTCATCGATTCGAACGCTCTGGCTATCGACTTCGAGGAGGTAACCGTAGCAGCCAACATGGTGTCCGTACAATTCGACAATTTCCCTCCAACAGAGACTCAAGACGGTGTCATACCCATCCCTCTGGCAACGATGGAAATCGCTAATCTTCCGCCCACCCGTGATCAAACTCCCGGTTTAGTACCTCTCACCACATCACGAGGGGAAATCATGTGGGTTCATCCGGACCTAATCCACGAGGTGACTCAGCCCACTTTACCTTCTAAAAAGAAAAGTGGAAAGGTCAGATCATGCCGCACCACCTCGACAGAGAAGGAGGAAGTCTCAGCTGTCACTACTCGATCTGGAGCACAAGCCCAACCAGTGGCCGAGAATCCGACTAATGATCAGCAACCCACAAACGCTGATACTCCGGGACCGGCTCAGCCTTCGACGACCGACAAGCCTAGGCCAAAGGAGACTCGCTTCGACAAATCCCTCCGAAAGGAGACACCTCAGGGGCTAGAAAGACCCTACAACTTCGACATCTTGGCTCAATTGGCCAATACACCGGCCAAATTGTCTTTATACGAACTCCTGAGGCTCTCGAAGGATGTCCGCACAGCTTTAAGCGAGGCGCTCCAAAATGCCGACGCATATTTGGCTCAGGTCAACCTTACAGGAGATAACCAACCTGCAGAGCTCCAAGATAGTGCGTGTACAGGGGCAATGCCCAATATCGTCTTCTCTCCGCAGGATATGCTCATCAAAACTAACCTGCACGATCGCCCATTGTACTACACTGGATACATCGGCGACGTGAAGGTGGACCGAATGCACATTGATCCTGGATCCTCCATAAGCATCATTTCGAAGGGTCTGCTACATCATCTTCGCATTTCGATGCACCGCCTAACACCTACAAGCACCGCCATTAGCGGTTTCAATTCGGGCAGGAGCTACCCAATAGGGAAGATACGCTTGAAATGTCAGATCGGCGATCTCCAATCAGAAGTCACCTGCTACGTCATAGATGCCGACACATCTTACAATATCCTTCTGGGGCGGCCTTGGATACACGATTACATGATCGTGCCTTCCACGCTACACCAGTGCTTCAAATATGTCGATAAGCACGGCTTCGTGAGGACAGAGTTTGCTGATATCGATCCCTTCAAAGGAGTCGAATCTTATTACTCAGATTCATGTCTGTACGAAAAATCAAAGAAGCACCTGGTCGAAAAGGAGGTGCAAGCTCACACCAAGACAACCACAGGATCAGAAGAACCTCTGACGATCCACCTCCAGGCTCGCAAACCGGGCAGTTCTGCACCCCTTACGGCTACTCTGCGTAAGGACGTAATCAATCTGTCGGCACAAGAAGAACAAATGAGAATCCGGCTACCAAGGTCTGGCCAAGCGCCGAAACCCACACCAGGGCCACTTACCATCAGACTACCGAGAGTCGGTCAGCTCCAAACGGAGAAGCTCAAACCCTCCGATAGACCGCTTACGATACGTCTTCCTAGAAAGGGACATCACCCCGATGCGAAGTCAGACGCTTCTAGCGAACCATCCACTCCTCGCCCTGCGTTAGATGCCAAACTGGGGGTTGCCAGTCTGCCAACAACTCCACGACCTGCTCCGCCAGTCGAGCCTCTGAAGATCAAGCTGACTAGGTCGATCTCTCAGTCTTCACTTATACAGGGGGTGGCCGAAGAAGAACCAGAATTAGCCAAGTATGTGGCTGTCCACTCCGATACCCCTTCCGCGGATGATATAATCCCTCTCGAGAAGATACCTTATTTTGTCAATAAAGGGCTATCTTTGAACTACACCGAGCTCAATAAGCTATGTGCAATGTATGCTATGGACCACGGTATAGGCACTCACCTACACACACAAGTGGCAAATGTATATACCACAATCCAGCTTACTCCAGCAGAAGACGCTTACCGAATAATCGAGGGAGGGGACCACCCGATTATCTTCGGCCGAAAAGACGATCCGTACCCCTTCACCGTAAAAGAAGTTGATCTTGAGTCAGATGCCGGGAGATTGCCTCTATACCTTTATAGTCCCCAGTCCAAATACCTCATGCAGAAGCAAGGATATGATCTAGAAACTACACCAGGTCTGAATTACGGTACCGGACGGCGACTACCTTTAAAGCCCCCAGTACCGTCTGGTAAGCCACGGGACTACTATAGCAAAACTCGATGCGGACTAGGGTATGTAACTCCCACGACGAACCCGGAGAATTCAGATGAAGAATGTGACTGCCAGTCACATTCAACCGGGTCACCAACTTCCGACTCGGATACCAGCATCGGAGACATATTCAGACAGGTCCTGTCAGCCAACATGGCATTCGCCGACGCTTACGAAGAAAACGAGGACATTCCTGAAATCCTCGAGCTTGAGCCATGGGCCCAACAGCTAGACGCACAATGGAAAAAGCGGTTCGAGCTGAGAGAACCTCCTACAGAGGATGAAGTTATGCAGGTCGACCTCGGCACCGAATCCTCTCCAAAGCCAATCTTCGTCAGTAAAAGCCTAACAGACGAGGAACGAGAATCACTACTGAAACTCATCAGAAAATATATTGACGTATTTGTCTGGAGTTACGAAGATATGTCGGGATTAGATCCCGATATCGCTCTTCATAAACTCAACATACGGCCGGATGCAAAGCCAGTCAAGCAACAGCAACGACGTTTCCGCCCAGGAGTCATGGACGCAATCGAAGCCGAAGTCAACAAGCTGATAGCCAGCGGCTTCATCCGAGAGGAGCAACACCCTGATTGGGTCGCCAATATAGTCCCGGTCCTTAAGAAGAACGAAAAAATCCGAATCTGCATCGACTTCCGTAATCTGAATGAGGCATGTCCGAAAGACGAATTTCCCCTCCCAATCACGGACATCATGATTGACCATACATGCGGCTTCGAACGTATGTCATTCATGGATGGATTCTCGGGATATAATCAAATTAAGATGTCCCCCGACGATGAGAAGCACACATCATTTAGAACACCGATCGGCACGTACTGCTACACAGTCATGCCATTCGGTCTAAAGAACGCTGGTGCCACATATCAGCGGGCTATGAGTATCATTTTCAGAGAACATTTGCGCAAGACAGTGGAATGCTACGTCGACGATATCGCTGTCAAGAGTCGCCGTAAGGAAGATCATCTGCAAAATCTGAGAACGGTATTCGACCTGATGCGAGCCCACAATCTGAAGATGAACCCTACAAAGTCATTCTTGGGCGTATCCAGCGGGAAGTTCTTAGGTTTCATCATCACTGCACGGGGTATCCATGTAGACCCTGAGAAAACCAAGGCAATAATGGAGATGGGTCCCCCGAAAAATCTCTGCGAACTTAGAGGCCTCCAAGGGAGACTAGCTTATATCAGAAGGTTCATTTCCAATCTCTCCGGGCGATGCCGACCCTTCACACACCTCATGAAGAAGGGAGTCTCATTCGTATGGGACGAGGAATGCCAGCGTGCTTTCGACGACATCAAAGAATATTTGTCAAATCCCCCAATCCTGGTGGCCCCGGTCCCTGGAAAACCATTCCTACTCTATGTACGAGCAATGGAACACTCCCTCGGTGCCCTGCTGGCACAAAACAACGACGCAGGCCACGAGCAAGCTATATACTATCTCAGCCGAATGATGGTCGGGCCCGAACATCGATACACTGCCGTGGAGAAAGAATGCCTCGCCTTGGTATTCGCCATTCAAAAGATGCGGCATTATGTTACAGGATAAACCATACATGTGATCTCACGGGTAAATCCCCTCAGGGTCCTCATGACTAAACCAGGGGCGCTTAGCTCTCGCCTCGCTACATGGGCGATACTGCTATCCCCATATCATATGATCTTCGTCCCACAGAAGGCTGTCAAAGGCCAAGCCCTGGCAGACTTTTTGGCAGCCCATCTAGGATCGGGGCTATCCAAAATATACGAGGAAATCCCAGATGAGGTCGCCGATTCGAATACAACCACCCACGATAACATATGGAGGATGTTCTTCGATGGCGCTTCAAGAACTGGACCCAAGGGAAATATCGTCGTCGGGGTCGGAGTGGTATTGATCTCTCCTACCGGGCTAGTGATCAATCGCGCCTACTCTCTCACGGAGCCCTGTTCCAACAATGTGGCCGAGTACAACGCTTTGGTCATTGGCCTCCAACTCGCGAAGGAGCTGGGGGTAGAATATCTTGAAGCATACGGCGATTCACAATTAATCGTCAACCAGATTCGGGGGTCGTACGAAGTCTGCCATGAAGACATAATCCCCTACCACCAAATAGCAATCAACATCATCTCCTCATTTGAGGGATTCTTCATCGAACACGTCCCCAGACTTCAAAATATCGAAGCCGATGCCCTAGCAGGCCTTGCCGCTTCCTTAGCAGTGCCGAACCAAGCCCATCACTCGGTTGACGTGATAGGCCATGAACTGGTCTGTCCCAAGAACAATATCCAATTCATGGCAAGCTATTCCGCCCAGTCAATCGACGAAACACCAGACTGGAGGCAGCCGTTCATTGACTTCGTCGTATACGACATCCTCCCCGAGAATCCAAGGGAAGCCACCTCCATCAGACGACGTTCCCTCAGATTCTTCTACGACACAGAGACAAAGATGCTATATCGACGATCCTACGACGGGTTATTGCTCCGGTGCTTATCAAACGCAGAAGCCAAAGAAGCTGTACGAGAAGCTCACGACGGTGTCTGTGGGGCCCATCAGCCTGGCCCTAAGCTGCAAGACCGCCTTCGCCGGATGGGCTACTACTGGCCCACGATGGTGGCAGACGCAATAGACTATGCCAGAAAATGCAAGGCCTGCCAAGTCCACGCAGACTTCATTCACCAACCATCCGAGTTTCTACATCCAACGGTGGCGTCTTGGCCATTTGAAGCATGGGGAATGGATATCATTGGTCCAATCACCCCACCTTCCTCTCGAGGACATCGCTTCATACTTGCGATCACTGATTATTTCTCCAAATGGGCGGAAGCTATCCCACTCGCAGAAGTCAAAACTTCAAACGTGATTAGCTTTCTCAAGCATCACGTCATATATCGCTTAGGATTGCCACGAAGGATCTTCCATGACAATGGTCCGCAGTTTATAAGCCACGCATTCTACCGATTCTGCGATAAGCACCGCATTCAGAATGTTGCTTCAACACCATACAACCCGGAGCGAATAGGTTAGCAGAAGCATTCAACAAAACAATCATCAAACTCCTCAAGAAGTTTGTATCTTCCAACAAACGCGACTGGAACGAGAAGCTCGGCGAATATTTATGGGCCTATCGCACCACGATTCGAACAGCTACTGGGAATACACCATTCTCTCTAGTATATGGGAGCGAGGCAGTCCTCCCACTGGAAATTCAGATTCCCTCACTCCGCGTCGCCCTCACTTATCAATTGACAACAGACGATAACTACCGACGCCGACTACAAGAGTTGGAGGCCCTAGATGAAAAATGCCTCTTAGCTCAGCAAAGGATCGAGCTATACCAAGCACGTGTCTCAGGGGCCTTCAACAAGAAGGTCAAAATCAGAACATTCCAAGTGGGCGATCTCGTTCTGGCAGTCCGGAGGCCAATGGTCATGACTCACAAGACCGCAGGCAAATTCCAGCCAAAATGGGAAGGCCCATTTATCATTGAGGCCGTGTTTTCCAACGGCGCCTACCGTCTCGCCAAACAGAATGGGGACTTGCTTATGTTGCCCGTCAACGGCAAGTTTCTGAAGAAATACTATGTTTAGACAACATTTCCCAAATTATCGAGTCATGTATCCATTGATACCACTGAACCCACATCCACAACATTTCAGATTACCGAGCCATACACCCGCTGGCGTCGCTAAACCCTCACTTCCTCAATATTCTAAATCACCAAGTTATGTACCTGCTGGTACCTCTGAACTTATATTCCGGTCACTCTATCAGATAGTAAGTTACGTATAATTACGCCTCTGAACTTTCTTCCTGAAAGAGATCCTCCCTCATGATCCACTACCCGTACTCCCAGTGCACAAAAAGGGTAATCGATCCGCCAATCTCCGAAACGACCATGTCCTTATTACCTCTGAGTCGTTTTCACTACCACCAAAAAACAAACCGCCCCCTCGCATAGAACTTCCATGTCCTCCTACCTCTGAGTAGCTCTATGCACCCCTTCTTCATTGAGCCCACTCCTGCCATGTCCTCATTACCTCTGAGTGGGAAGGCTCCGTCGAAGAAATCACCATATTTGCCATGTCCACATTACCTCTGAGCAAGTATGTTGGTTCCCTCTCAACTTATTATCTGTACTCACAACCAGAGTACGACAAGGATAATAGGTCCACAAATGTCCTCTGTTGACCACAAATGTCCTCTGTTGACCACAAATGTCCTCTGTTGACCACAAATGTCCTCTGTTGACCACAAATAGCTTCCGAAAAGTCTCTTCTGCCATGTTCTCATTACCGCTGAGCAGGAAGGTTTCAGGATAAAACCTTCATGTTTGCCATGTCATCATAACCTCTGAGCAAATGTGTTCGGTTCCCTTTCACCCTATTATCCGCATCCTGAACTAGGGTACGCCAAGGGTAATAGGTCCACAAATATTCATTCGCTAAGCTTCTTAGCATAAATCCACCATCTTACCGCGCCCCGGGAGCCCAGCTGCTCTACGGCATTCCTTCCCCTAGTACCAAAAACATCCATGACCACTTTGTTGTGACTGTCCCGGACATCCTATCTAAACTGTTATCCGTACCTAAAACCAAGGTACGCCTAGGATAACAGATCCACAAATAAATCCCCCAGCAAGTCCAAATTCCATAAACACCGCAAGTACAAGATGAAGATGAAACATATCCATTTTCGAAGTTTCACATCCTCCGGGATTATATCACTGCTACAAGATAGAGATAAAGAGAAAATAAGCAGGATAAGACAGAGGAACAACTATGATCCGGAGGCCACAAAACGTCAAGAAATGGTCTTTCAGCGAGGCAGTCGACCGCTCAAACCACTGACTAGTTCGATACACCGGCTCTGGAGGCAACGACGTCGCCCAAATGAGCAAAAGATCCCGTTGGGAAATAAAGTCCCCAGACTTGACATAACCCCATTCTTTCAGGATAAGCATGCCAGTCATAATCCAAATTATCGTGGGGTACACCAGGGATACAAAGTTCACACAGAATATCCTATTGAAAGTAAATCATGACAAGAAAGGAAGGAAGCAAATACATTTCTTTCATTAAAAAGTTCAGCTACATTCACGCAATTAACAAGCAAAACCAAAGGAAATTCTTCACCACTTCTTCAGATGGAAAGGAAAGACACAAACCACAGCTAAACAGATAGAAAAATGCAGACAGAGAATAGATATCCGCAAGAGATTCCTAAAACCTAGTTACAGAAATGCCCATACCACTCCCTCAACCACCTTACATAGGAAGGATGCAGTTGAAGGAGATCCTCATCTGGAATAGGAGTATCAGAATTCCCCGAGCTATCACCCCCAGTTGTTTCGACGCTCGGAGAGAGACTATCCTGTGCAGACGACGAGTCTTCCTTCTTCGTTTCTTCCTTAACAGAGGGAGACCCCTGGTCGATGACAGGGGGTGGCGGTTCCTCTGTGACTGCAACCTCAGTGCTCAGCGGAGATACTGAAAGAATTAAAGACGGAAAGACAAAATAAAAAGATATTCAGAAAATAGTCATACGGCACGTTTAAAGACAACTCACAGGCGGCTCCCATGCATGAGACGTGTAGGCAGACCATGTAATTCGTATGCGGCTCAGACATGGGGTATACCCCATGCGGCTCGATCAAAGGACGTGTATGCAGGTCATGTGGTTGCGTGCACAAAGTAAGCAGTAGATCGGACCCTATTAGGGTTTCATGGACGTGCATGCGAATCACGTAACTCGTCTGTGGCTCAGACATGGGGTATACCCCATGCGGCTCAATCAGGGAACGTGTATGTGGGTCACGTGGTTGCGTGCACGGAGGAGACAGTAGAGCAGACCCTGTTAGGGTTTCAAAATACCCAATCTTCTACATAGGTTATTACCTTCGATGGCGACGTGCACATCAAGGCAGATGGGGGGTGCGACGGTCGACGACGAAGCCGATTTCTTTCTCCTCGCCGCGGCCTTCTTCACAGTCTTGGAAACCCTAGGCGCCATTACTGTTTGTCAGTTGAGAGAAGAAAACAAGACAGGAGTTTTCAGTCAAGAAAAATCTAAAGTCCAACCAAAGACCCACCTATTTATAGAGAAAGAAGGATTACTGAACGACGCCTCGAACGACGTGATCGACCCTTCGGCTATCAAGGCAAACTGGACAATCAGAAGGAAAAAATCCTTAGGATCCTCCCCCAAGAGACGGCATGGAATCAAAACAAATCAAGAGCAGTTAATAAAATTGTTTGCACACGTGGTCAGGATACGTGGAAAAGAGTCTATGCGGACAGCTAACTCTATGCGGCTGGGACACTTATGCGGCATGAACGGGGCCATGCTTCTTATTCAAAGTGTTTCAATTTTACAAATTGAAAACTTTGAAGGGGGTCCTGTAGAAGCATGGAAAATATTAGAAATAAAGGCATAATGGCCCATGCGGCTCTGGACAGCAAGCCTATGCGGTTCATACTGGAGTTGCTTTATGCGGCCCAAAAGGAGACCCCCAGACTCATGCGGCTCGGGGACATGCGGCTCAAATCGATGCCACGTGTGACCCCCCTACAGTTGGCCATTGGAGTAATGGCCTTATTTAATGCTCTGACATGACTCGACGGCTGCGACGTCTCTGACATAAAGTGTCATAATGGCTCTGCCATAATGACAGATACTTCGGAAAAAGAAGAAGATCTTTGACCCGATCTGTCAGAAATCCTATGTTGCCACGTGGCAAAAGTCTCATGCGGCTCGGTTAAAGAACAGCTTCATGCGGCTCCGTGAGGCGTCACTCTAATATGATTAACAGAAATCCGCCATATGCGGTCCACTCATAGCCCGGTCTATGCGGCTCAATACCACATGCGGCCCACAGAAACTATACGGCTCATGGAGAGGTCGTCTCCTGCGGTTCACAAAGACCACGCATATGGGGCTCACGGAAAGTTCGTCCCCTGCGGCTCGACAAGATATTGACTCATGCGGCTCATGAAGGGTATCTCCCTGTGGTTCAAGTATTGGCCACTCTATGCGGCCCTGGCAGGATCTTCAATTAAAAGACGTGGCATTGAAGATTCGACCGAATCCCAACGAGAATATTTGACATCATCAGTAAGACACGTGGCGAGCAATCAAATATTAGCATAATCAATCACGAAGATTTAAAGCAATCAGCATTAACTGCTCATAAGATTTGGTGCTATCCGCATTAGTGGCCGAGATTCGTTATGATCAAGATCAAGGGTCCAGATAGAATGAAGGAGCGCCGACATTCCAAACAGATAGCAAACCCTAATGATCACATCCCACCCTTATAAATAGCCAGCATCATTCCCATACAAGAGAGGGGCAATAATAAAAAAAATAAGAAGAGAGAGATACCCACAGAGAGAGAGTTCCCCTTTTTTCGTGACAATCACAGAGAGAGAGAAGCCCAGAGAGCAACCAGAGAGGGGCAAGAAGAGCCTTTCTTCGTCAACGCCGAGCAAATCTTCCCTGAGTCAAGACTGCATACTGATCGTCCAAGGAGTAAGGCAGAGCGGCCGTCGCTTTTCCGAGCCTCTATCGTCACCCCCCAGAATCAAAAATAAACAATCGCACTTAGTCTGCTGTACCTAGGTTTTCGTCCCTAGGCTTTCTTTGTGCGAGCGAGTTTGTATTGTGAGTCTAAGTTCAGTCCTCCGATAATTGTTCTGTTCTTTTACAATCAATGGCAAATAGCGGTCGGAGTCGGGGCTCTGGCCAAGGGAGGCCGGCCGAGGGGTAGCCGGGGCGCTGGCGGCAACGCGCGGATGGGCCTGCAGGGCTGGACGAGGCACGACCTCGGGGCGTGCGCAGGCGGAAAGCGCCGGAGGGGCGCCGGCGGGAGGCAGGGCGCCGGGTGGTCGCATGGGCGGCGCTCGGGTGGAGGCGCAGGAGTCGAGGACGGGCTGGGCGCGGGTTCGGTGAGCGGTGGGGCTTGGGGTTTGAGAGAGGGAGTAAAAATGAGATGGGAATGAGTATGAGGGGGAAAAAAGAGTGCTGGGAGTGGGTTTTAAGAAGGAGGGGAGTGGCGAGAAAGAAGGGAAATGGGTGAAGTTGTGGAGTGAGAGGGAAAGAAGGGGAAGAAGGAGCGGGTCGTGGGGGCTTTGTCAGCGGCTGAATAGGTTTAGGAATTTTTTTTAAGATTAATAGTAACACTAATAAAAGTAATAACAATAATAATAACTATAATATTAAAGAAACCAGACTAAGTTAGAAAATTAACAAAAAACCAAGTTGTCCAAAAATCCAATAATTTCCTGGGTCTTACAACCTTTCCTCCTTAAAAAAATTTGTCCTCGAAATTTCAAAGATAAGGATCGGGGGTACAATCAAAATCACTTAGCTTTGATCAAAAACATGATTTTAAATCATCAGGCACGATCGGATTCTAGTCATGATCACTGGTTAAGATGATAAAATATAGGCACAATCAAAATTATCTAGATATGATCTGGGATAGAGTTTGTTATGATTGAAATCATGTTAGGCACGGAAAAAATCTAGGTACAAATATGATCAGAAAATAGGAGAAAATCAAATGAAGTCTCATGAAACAGAAAAGGCAAGAAAGAAGCGAATGTCAACAGTTTATTGAGAAGGCAGAGAGTAATGGAATCTTTGAGATGAGGGACTAAAATGCCAAATCAAATTGGAATGGGTACAAGGTTTTGTGACTCAGGAAAGGTGAAAAGTTGTATGATTGTAGAATAGCGAAGATGATTCAGAATAATATAACTATGATAGGAATGTAATCGAGTAAGATTTTCCACTGAGGGCCGAGTGATGATGAAAGGGAATAGAAAGAATATTGTTTCACTTTTTCAACGGTCAGGAGATAAGATATGCAGAAAAAGGCTTACAAGATAACTATCTTACTAATGCAAAACTAATCTCTAACTAGCTGAACTTTCGGTTTCTACTAAGATATCTGTCAAGGTATTAAAACTAAATATATATATGGAATCATAAATCACCTAAATCAATTTTTCATCCATCGTTGTATGTCAATGGTCTTATCTCAAATTCTCTCTGCTTATTCCTTCTCTAGAACCTATCATTCCATTGCTCGTGTTATTTCTTCCATGGTTATATCCGTCTCTTCTAGGTATAGTAGTCATCTAACCATAAAAGTTGATCCTCGTCAAGTGTTTCTTTACTTGATCATTATATTCACATGTTTATATATCATCCAAATTCACTTCCTCCATGGGAGAATCTTACCAAATCCTAGATTTTCCTTGCTGACTCTACCTACGTCTTCCTTTATCCTTTAATAAAATTCAAAATCGTCAAACACCATCATTTGTTTGAATGAGGTTTATACACTAGTGAACACCACCAACGGTTCTAACCCAAAAGTCACAAGCTAAGATGTACCACTCTCTCAAGACTAGCTTACTCAAGGTTTTCTTCTACATTTTCTACCCTTTAGCTAACTAATATTGATCCCAAAGATGCCCTTACTAGAAATGGGGTAGGTAACAATCTATGCTTCATCTGCATATAGCTATCAACTATATACGTAAAGTCATCCACAAGATGTATCAACTATTTATATATAAAGCTATCCACAAAATGTATGCAACACCCTAAAATTGATCCTTGAAAGAGTTTGAGTAAAAGAGATTGATATGATCCTAATAAGTTTCTAGGAAAATCAAGTAGAAACTTCATAGGAAATATATTCTTTCTGGCTGTGATAAGGGATTCCTGAAATGGAGGCATCCGCTAGAAATACAAATCTTCGAATCGGGCAAAAGTCAGAATAATTTGATGGTGCAGAAAAGACAACCATATTATGGATATAGTCTTAATAATATTCGAAAACCCAAATATATCCGAAGCCACTTTGCCTCAAATTCATGCCTCGCCAGAGTGCACTTGACTGCAGTGAAATTTTGGCTCCATAACTTGAATAGTAATAGGTTTTCGAGTAGTCTATCATCTTTATCCATTTTTTGACTGAAAACATAGAAGACAAAATGTGACGGATTTATGTAATGCCTGTTGTTCATATTACGTATTTGGAATACGTATACGTATTTTATCTTGTATTTGCATATCTTCTTGGTTTGGTTTGGCTTGGTCTCCTTGGGGAGGGTTTGGTTCGGCTAGGCTTGGTTGCCTTGGTTCATTATGAACCAAGAGGTGAACCCCTACCTACCACCACCACTCATATTTATTACCTATTCTTCTTCTCTCTTCATTACTCTCTTCTTCTTCTCCATTAAACCCACCACCAACCAAGAACACCCCTTAGGCAAGTGCAACTTGCTTCCACAAGAGAGCTCATTTTTATTGTTCCATTAGCTTCTCCCCATGTTTCTAAGACACTTTAGAACTTGTCATTTTCCATTTTGAAGCTTTAATTTTTGTAGATCTAGAAATTAGTTCTTTTCAGATTTTGGTGGTTTTGATCTATCAAACTTCTTTATTTTCAAGTTTTGATGGTTCCATGTTGTAGAGAATTTTATTCTACCCAATTTTGACCTTTGAAAAGTTGGATTTGGACTTGTTTTGACCAAGTTATGGGCTTTTGAAGCTTTGGGTTCAACCATGGAGTTTCTGCTGATTTGGAGAAGACAGTGAGCAGTGCGCGAGCTCTTTAGCTTGCGTCACTGAGCTGTGCGCGCTCTTTAGCACAGCGCAGTAGACCCCATACGTTGCCTTTTGGAAGCGTGTGACTCGCATACGCTCGCTTGCTTGACAAGGAGTTGTATGGACCCCATACGCTGCCTTTTGGAAGTGTGTGACTCGCATACGCTCGCTTGCTTGACAAGGAGTCGTATGGACCCCATTCGCTGCCTTTTGGAAGCGTGTGACTCGTATACGCTTGCTTGCTTGACAAGGAGTCGTATGGACCCCATACGCTGCCTCTTGGAGGCGTATGACTCGCATACGCTCGCTTGCTTGACGAGGAGTCGTATGGAGTACATACGCTGCCTTTTGGAAGCGTATGACTTGCATACCCTGACCTGAGCGTAGCCTGCCTTGAGCGCAGTCTGACTTAGGCACAACTGGACCTGACCCTACTTACCCTGGATCTTCTATAGCCCTGTATATTGATATTTTATTAGATATTTAACGTCCATTTTATATCCTTACGTCTTTTGTCCTGAACTTGATAATCTCGAATTTACTTGATATGTTTGGAATTGATAACTGAGCCTGACACGGTAGTGGTGCACTCCTGACATGAGTAACCTGACATGACCTGATAGTGGCCCGTTGTGGCGCACTCCTGACTAGTACACTTGGCATGATAACACCTGACATGTTATATCTTGATAAGCTGTTGCGACGGCTACTTGACATGACATGACCTGTGTAATAACCTAGACACCGTGGACAATTGTGCTTGTATAAATAAACCAGTCCTGTCTTGCATCATGTCTAGGATGGGACTCCTGAGTACCACGGTCAGGAGTACCTATTGAAATGAACTAAGGACTAATAACTAGATTAATACATTAGTCATGAAGAGATTTTCCAGCTACAGGCAATTCCGTTACCTGGGCACGCCTTGGGATCTGTAGCCTGCCGTCGAGTAGGGCACATTTTCAGCACACTGTCATGTGTTGCACCCTTCAAGCTACCTAAGGGTACATTCGTTTCCTGGACGATGTACCCACCTGAATTCAACCTAATTCTTTTAACCCGGATAACCTGGATGGTCTGCAGGGCTTGTGGCTGTGGAATAATTTCGTTGCATCTTGTTAGTAATTAGGCCTGTGACAACCCTAGTTAGTTAAAGTATCAAGCCGTAATTCTTGCTTGACCGTGAAATGATTGGATGGAGTCTGACCAGTCTAGTCTTGCCCTGATCCTGTTCCAGATTGCTGCATGACCAGAATGCTTGTATTTATTTTACCGATAAATGGTGAGAATTCCAAGTTCTGTTCAGACGAAGGGTTACAACCCCGGTCCTTGTTTGGTTTACGGGTTGTAACCTAGTTATCTGAATAGTTTCATGGTTATCTCGTCGTATATCATCCTGATGTATTTTCTTATCTCCAGTTCTTACTTATTCCAGTTCTTACTTTTATATATATCTTGTGCTGATTGCTGGTTTTAGTTCTTAAGTGAAGCCTCCTTTGTGGCACTTGCTCTTTCTGGGGTCTGACCCAACTGGTTTTGTATGGCCAGATTTCGGAGCAGCTACCGAGGATCTACCAACCTTCCTGCCAGATGGTGAACACTAGAAGGAATCCTGGCAACGAGTGGGTTATTTTTGGCTCTCCCACTCTATTGTAAAAATTATTCTTTTGAGGCGTTTAGCCGACGAGCACCTGTTTAGCTCGATTGCACTTACTTACTGTCTGCCTACGGGCTGTAACATGATTAACAGATCCTAGGGTTGATCATGTATGACTAAACTCTTGCTAGTCCTAACATTTTGTAATGACTAGCTTCATGATCAACTGAATATGTAATGTTTGGGACGCCTTACTATTGTATATTTAATGATCATACATCTTGTGACTTTTACTTACTTGCTTGTGATTGAGACACTAGGCTTGTTCATGACCTTAAGAGACTGTTGGCTTGTAGATAAACACTCATGTATCTAGACAGCCGTGACCGTATAGCGAGATGGATTCCATTTCATATACGTAGCTGGCTATGTCTGCCCCCGCTCTCCAGTATTCTGGTTCTGGGGCGTGACAATTTAGGACATAGTCTCAATGATATCTGAAAACCTATGAACACCTGAAATCATTTCAACTTAGAGTCTATGTCTCGCCAGTGCGCAACTGGCTGCAGTAAACTCGCAGTTTTCATAATTCAGACGAATGACTACTACGCAAATGTACGAAGTCATATTAAGTCACGGAATATTTTCTCAACTTTGTCCATAAGAATTTCAAAAGGAGTTTCAGAGAAATTCAAACGAGTTCTAAAGTTCTAGTCATGATAGGAAAAGACGTTGATGTATGTTCTTCTGGAATCAAGAAAATTTATCAGGATAACTATGTGTTCCAGTATCTCTTGAGATTTAAGAGATTGGTTTGAAGTCATGAAATTGGTCTAACTGGATAATGGCTAATTGAGTTGGACACAAGATAAGATAGAAGCACCAGAGCTTCGAGTTGAGTTGAAGAAGCCAATGAGAATATTCCCGACAAATCACTTAAAGGATACTGACATTTACCAAAATTATTTTGAAGAAATAATTTCTTATCCAAGAAAAGTTTGAGAATGTGCTGGGTAAGTTGGGTTGACACAAAAAAGGAAGTATGTCTTATTGATTTAAGGAAGTTAGGTTAAAATGGTTTAGCAAAGCCAACCAGGGGATAGTTCAACAATTCAAAAGTTTTTCAATGACCAAAGAAAATTTAATAATAGGATGGAATCAATTCTCTGACCGTTCGTGCTTCACGATACTCAAGCGTTGAGTTTAAAAGCTGTCTAGGCCTTGAATTGATCAAGAAGTTGCATAGAGAGAGTATGGTTTCAAGTTGAGTGGAGGGGATCAACAAAATAAAATATTTGGAATAACCTAGGAGATAACAATCAATATTAAAAATATCTAGGCTGAACCAATTCTTTTGGTAATAATTAACCTTGAGGCTTTATAGTTTCAGAAGAATTTGGTTCAAGATTCGTTCCAATAAAGTCAATTAGAAATGAGATCAAGGCAAATAGTTGGATACGCTATTCGTAGAAGTACTTCGGGTAGATAAGAGTTTATTAGAATTTGAAACTCTAGATAGTGTACGGGTCTGGATTCCAAATAAAGATAGAGAGATAAGATTTGATCAACAAATGGAGAAGTTGAAAATAGGTTTGCTGAAGAAGGAGATTGAAGAGTTCTAATATTGGTCCATAAATAACGGAAAAAAATATAGATCCTAAGGGATACTAAAATCTGATAAAGATATGGAAATGAAATAATCCCGAAAATTATGGGACACTAAAAGATACAAAAATCTAGAAAATAAAATATGTAGTAACATATACCATCATACAATCGGCCTAAACTGATTAAGGTCAAAATTCACTCCTTATGCCATTATCACTTCCAATTGTTATAAGTACCAACTAATATCTGGGTATTCCAGAATTCTATCCTTCCAATTTTTAATCACCGATATATCTTTGATAAATACTGCCTCACACACCTTCTCATTACGATTAGAATCCTCCAACTTTTTTGAAATTGTATCGTAGGGGAGACATGGCTTTGGGAAAGATATTGGCCAGAAAAGAGTGTAATCAAGGGTAACATGTTATGCTTCGGTAGGATATCATCTAGTGCTAAATATCGACTCTAGATATCGTTAAGTACTAGCGCTCATGGTCCTGGTTTTTGGTTCGAGCAGTTTCCTACTGCTCCATTTTCTACTACGATTCTCGTCATGTTTTCTTGCGTCATGCACAGATGACCAAGTCTGCTGGTGCTGTCCAATGGGCCTAAGTCAGGTTGTCTTCCCTTTGGTTATAGTCTGGCAAGTTTAGGCGACAAGAATGATCAAGGTGACCTACCGTTCTATAAGCAAGCAAAAATAGTTACATATGTATAGATAATTCGGTCCTATGTTGTGACAAATTATTGTTCTAGTGTTCCAATTGTTTCTAGATATGTTCTCCTAAGTTGTTGATCTGACCTGCATGGGCCACCACTAAAAACATGTCACGACCCGATCCCAAAATTATTTGGGTCGAACCGGATCATGTCCAGCCTGCACCGTTGTGAGACGGCGGCAATAAGCTACTCTATATGCAGGTATTCACAACAACATCTATACATTTGTCACAACTCGAATATACGAAAATTTTAAAATTTTTATTCAACAATTGAAAAGTACATCTGGAAATGAAAGAGCTGAAATAAAGTGCTGAATTCAAAAATCTATAAAACTCCAAAACAATAAAACTAGAAAACTGGAAACGACTAGCTAAGCGGTCAGCTCGTCGGCCTCAGGTCCTGCGTCCTCCAAGGGGGACCCCAGCAACACCACAGGGTACAAAACCGGGTCATAGTAGCTATTGTACAATAGCTCAGCATCCTCAATGTCACCTAAAAATGTGGTCTCCAGTCAGGAGGGAGCAAGTACGAATATGTATCTCATATTTCAAGTAATAATGAAAAAGTGCAGGCTAAACAGTTTGAAACAATATTTTCCAGCAATTTAACAATTAAAAACAATGTGATTTGAATGTGTAATCGTCTATGACCGGCTTGGGTTATACAATAGCGTCCTAGCGACGCGATACGGCTTATCCCCGTGTGTAAGAGGGGTAAGCTCGCACAATCATGCAATATGGGGGGTATTGGTCATAAACGTTACACTATTCCCCCAATCCCCACAATCAATATTTGAACCCTATGAGAGGGTTCCGTGTAGCAATGTGGTTTAAACATGCAGCTTGACAATTACTAAATAAAATAGAAGAAAACATAACCGTAACTTGCCTCTGTTAATTGACTGGATCGGGAATGTCGGTACAGAGGAGGAAGTCAAGTTCGTGTCCGAGATCCTACAGTTGAGAACCTTGACTTAGAACCATAATGAAACCATTCTAGGTGTGCTAGTTTCAATCTCTAGAAGTAGACCCTAGTCAGGTTTTAAGTTATTTAATAATCTACCAGAAATCTAGCGTCGCAATCTACGTTCGTTTATCATTTTAATTAAATAAGTCGGTTACTGTTTAATTAGAAAAAATAGCAATTACCGGTTAATTTGGCAAAAACTTTGTATTTTTATATCATATGTATAAAACTACATTTTCCTTTTAGTGATAAAACATGGACTTCGTTAACTTACCAATATTTTATTCAAGTTAATTTATCGTGAAAAACCTTATTAATTTTATACAAAATTAATTAATACCTAAATTATAATTACGCGTCTAATAACGAAAACCAACTCAGAAAAGAAAGTAAAAACCTAAACTACACAATACAGGGCGACAACGAAATAAAATAGAAAACTGGGCTTATGCCCTTACAACTTTACATAAATTAATTAAATCACCTAGGCGAGCTCTGGGTGCCGCGAATGATCCAAACAGTAGGCCGAAGCTCGGCACCAAAAATACTAACAGCAGTACCAGTTCTAAAAATAATTATAAAATATAAATATAGTTAAAAAATGCGTCTCAGACTTGGTCCAAATGTCATGTTGCTGGCTAGCGCCTCAACGTACAGGAACTCTGTAGCGTTTGCGCTTCGTCGAGACTCATTCGACCGATATGATCGTCGCCTAACTGGTGATACAAAATCCATAAAATCCGAAAACCAGCAAATCCAATCTATAACTCATTTGCAAATACCGGTTTTCTTTTGAAAATAGGTTTTACTCAAATTGTTAATTTTATACGAAAATCCCTTTAAAATATTTTTCGAAAATTTGGGCAGCACCTCCTCTGTAATTGGAACAACCCAATCCTGGCTGGGAGGATGCCAACCACAACACAAAATAAATCCTAAACCAGGGATAACCCACAGCACAATATTCCAAACCAGGAATAACCACCACAATCCAATATTTTCAGTCCAAAAAATATAGCACAAAAATATGTAAATATCAAAATAGGAATTTGCCGCTACGTAGCGAATACCGCGTATCACCAAAGCTATGTAAAAGAATACCGAATCCCGAAACGGGATTGCGATCGCGTCATCATAGACTATTCTAACGGGGAGGGACACGGGGATACGAAATTTATACCTCGGGTTGCTCGGCTAAAGCTCTCAGATGATAATGAAGAGAAGGAATAAAATTCACGGTCAGCGGAAGCTCTCGGAACAGCGTCCGTACAGCAGCAACCTCGCGGGTCAGGGAGCGACGGGGCCGCAGGAAGCACAGACCACGGAATAGCAGGTCGAAAACCACGGAACAACGCTGGACAGCGCTGTTGGAACAGCGGGGCGCGACGGGGAGGCACGCGGGGATCGGGGCGATCGCATGGGAACAGGATCGCGGCGCTGGGCGCGGACGGGCTGGACGGTCGGCCTGGGGGCTGACCGGAGCGGGGTCGGGGCATGGGGGAGACTGGAAAGTATAATCAATAATATTAGGAGTGCAACTCGGACGGGCTAAACCCGAGCCTGATCGGATAAACCCGTCAATGAGTTGGGTTATGGTTGAAGATACATGGGCTCGGACTTGGGTTGAGTTAAAATATTTGAATCCGATCAAAAATCGGGTTGGACTCGGGTTCATGTGTCGGGTTACCCAAAGAACCCGAAACCCAACATACATATAACTTATATACATTAGTAAATGCGCGTGCTTTGCACGTATAATAATGTATAATAAGAACATTATTCAATTATATTCAAATCTCTCTTCTAACTTATGTGGTTAAGCTGAGAGGTATTCTTCTTGTTTGGTTGAGCTCGATTCCCCATGTTGAATATAAAATAATTTTAAACTTTTTTCAACATTCGTTTACATAATTTATTTTTTAAAATGAAATGGATTGTAATATAATGACGGCTTAGACGGCTCACTTTTGCGCCGTTTTGAAGCCTCATTATATATATATATATATATATATATATATATATATATATATATACACACACACACACACACACACACACACACACACACACGTTATTTCATACTTTTTAAATAAAAAATTTAAATCCTAAATTTATCAACCCAAACTCTTCAACTCCTTCTAAATCTCATGTTGGTTTGTATTTTGTAATGATTGGTGCTTAATTACTATTTGATTATGTGTTTAATATTAATCATATTTAAAATTATTTTAAATATCATATTAGTGCCCGATAAACTCAATGGATCCGACCAAACCCGAGTTTCCTCCGGGCTCGGTCTTGGGCTTCATATGTTGAACCCGGGGTCGGGTTGGGCTTGGACTAAGATTATCATTCATCGGGTTGGGCTCGGGTTGAACTCAAGCCCGACCCAACCCGCCAGAATTGCACCCCTAAATAATATCCTACTGCAGCTACCAAAGCCAAATGATTATGTGCCAAGTGTATCCTAAATATGTTGCAGTTTTGCCAACAGCTAGCCATAACATTAGATATAACATGATATAAACATGGATAAACAAGTACCAATCAGAATTTCTCACAAACTCGGAACATTTGAAGCACTGCAGATTTTCTTCAATCCTGGTATTTTCATGCTGGAGCAAAGGGGGCAAACCAGCTGCCAAAATTTAGGAAGAGATGGACTAGGGAAGAAGGATAATATATCAAGTCCCATCAGCCAAAATTATATGTTCAGACTTGTTAAGAATGATGAAGCTTGCAATAATATTTTGAGTCCACATTGGGCCACTGAAATAAAATTGTAGCCTTGTACAAAATCTGTTGAAGTAAGTTATATTTTGCTACAGACTTGCAATACATAACTATCCAACAATCCAATCAACTCCTAAAAAAGCAGTGCAACTCTCTGTTGTGTTAAAAAGAATGAATGCTAATTACTTGGAAGGATATTCTTGAACAATACATAAACCTCAAACTGGTATAGCTGAAATGACTACAGAAAGCTTTTTTGCTCACTAAAAAGAAGAATTTTGGACAATACATGACTGCTAAACTTGAATGAATTGAATTACACGGTGTTCGTTGAACAGTAACAACGGTTTTAACAGAGGATACTCCCTACAACCAGAAGAAGTGATATCTAAAGTACCTCTATGTATATATGTGATGAAGAAACCAATACAGCCTTCTGTAGATTTCTTCTTTTAGGTCCACGTACCGACACTTCAGTAAATATACAGTGCCATTCGGAACGTTCAACTACTGCAGTCCTGTCATGCTTTGGTTCCTTTTCTAAAGTATATTGTGTGATTTACCAGCTTAATTTCTTTGCCAAAAAAGCAAAGTTGTAGCTTCAGACCTGCTGCATCAAATAAAATAGAGAACCTTGTCATGCATCCAGGTATATTTTATCAATCCATACAGTACAATATTCAAAATGCCTAACTA
The DNA here is from genome assembly GCA_029216955.1 of Iris pallida. Taxonomy (NCBI): domain Eukaryota; kingdom Viridiplantae; phylum Streptophyta; class Magnoliopsida; order Asparagales; family Iridaceae; genus Iris; species Iris pallida. The sequence continues at coordinate 12,651 of JANAVB010023443.1, read as the reverse complement.
GTAAACTTCCAGAAAACTATGATTTTGGTGGTGTATTGCCAGTGCCTTCAAGTGGCCACAAATTGGCCAGCTCTCAATAACTAGTTGATTGTGTTTATGGTTTAGATATCAATATATCAAGGCGATTTCTGCTTCACATGTTCTTAGATATTAGATCATGATAACAGTGTGTTATCTCGATCCCATGCAACGTATATCAAAACACCCCCAAAAAGCATTCATACAAAATAGTGTACACTAATATATTTTACATGCTATAGATCACAAAGAAGCTGTATGAAACCTATATCTAGATCATCCTGATCCACTGTAGCAGAAGAATACATGTACAAGTACATCATCCCACTTAAAAAGGGTAATCTTGGGCTATGACCCATCTATATCTAAGATAGCTCGACATGACACATTATCTCTTGAAGTTCCAAGCTAAGGAACATTGGAAGTGAGTGTAACTTTAATCAATCTTGACCAATTGAAAAGCAGTGAGAAACTAAAAATTCTGTTTATGAAATTTGATCTAGTCCACCAAAGTTCAAATTATCCATGTTCACCCAACTTCAGATCCATAAATGATGTGCCATTCAAGAAAGAATCTGAAAGTTCATCAACAAATACTCTACCAGATTTAATGCACCTAAAAAACCAAAAATAAAATATAGAAATGTTCTCTTAAGATTTATGATTAAGTGATCACAAAAAGGACAATATCCTATAGCAAGTTGACTAGAGCAGATCCACTATAGCATGCCCATGCCTTGTTTCCTTCAAATCAACAGTTTGGACCTTGAGTATACATGCTCCAACGCAAATCTAGTGAAGCTTTCTGGGAGATACAAGCCAAGTCAGTTTAATAGTTAAAATCATTTGATTTCTTATCTTTATATTATTTTTGATCTAGGCTATTTTGACTTGCATAATTAGGGAAGAAATTTCTCGATCGAGATGGACTTCTAATTTGCTCTCTATTGATATATCGTTCAATTGCATGATTACATCAAATATTTGGAATAGAAGGCTGCTAGTTATTGGAGTATAAAAAACTCAGCACAAACATTGCATTATGGTAAAGTGCACAAACATTGCATTATGGTGCATTTACTGGACCTTAAGAAGAAGAAAAAGTATGCCACCATGATCTTCAAATCTTCCAAAGACTTAAAAAGGCTGTGTGCGTTGCGTGTGCATGTGCGCGCGCGTGTGTGTGATAGAGAGTAGACACGTGGGTTTTCTAGCCTCCAGCTTAGGATTGCCCCATGGGTCACAATCGGACAGTTCGTGGAGGGCAACGTATATGAGATGAAGGTGTGTATGAATTGTATGGAGGTGAGAGAAGGAGCCGAGGAGGCAGAGTAGTTTGTGTAGGTCTGTTTGGGAGGAGCCATATAGCCTAGCTGATGGCATTTACATCAATTGTGACTCAAATATCGGACTAGAAATCATATAAATGATGATAGTTACTCCACATACTAATTTTCATTTCTACACACTAACAATTGATCTCTGTAACCTGGAAAAGCATCACATGTTTCTGAATCAAAGAACAATAACCAAATTAACAAATGATAAACCTCTCAACATGATTGAGATAGTTCTAACATTACCTTCCATTGGAATATGAGAAATACTCGGGGAAACTTCATATCTAGTGTCGCTGTTAGGGAAAATATAGTTGTTGGCCGGAGAAAATGAGTTGCTGACCCATAAGAAAAGACTACAGTACTTTAAATGACATTTTCTTTTCCTTTATCCTTGAGATAAAAGCTATATTTTATGAAGTCCCTTTGTTTGTTTCCATGTTGGCTTTTTTGTGTACAATTTACAAAAGCTTCCTAAAAGGTTATAGAGGAAAAGACTTTCTCTGCTTCCTGCAGAGGAAAAGACTCTCTCTTTTCAAATCCTTTTATTTTCCCGAGAGATTAACAAACAACCACCATGGTAATTTTGAGAGATAAATTACCCGGGATGAATCTAGTCATTTGAGTTGATGAGCAACTAACTCCCCCTTTTGTTAATTTTAGATGAAAAAGAAGAATACATATTAGTCACGCTACGAAAACATTTTTGCTCTCCCAAAACGAATCAGGTGAACACATGCATGCACGCGCGTGTGCGTGCGGGCGACTGTGATTCTATGAGAAGCTATAATATGGTCTATGTTTATTACATGGAAGAGGATGCCTCTCTGATGACAACAACAACAATAAGAACAAAGACTTGTCAGCTACAGTAATCCTTCTTCTTTTTTCTATATTCAGTTTTTAAAGGGTCGTGTACCCTTCTGCTAAAGTAGCAAGCATCATGGTATTCTTTATGTTTCACTTCAGATCAAATTAGATTGTCCCCTAGGAGTTCTCTGTTGAAGCTACCTTTGGATACATTTTCTTATTCTATTTGTCAGTTCTATTTCTTCCCATTCATCTCAAAAATCTCATATCAGCTAAATTCATCTTCGGGGTGTTGTTTCCTATTCCGCCAGATATTGCCACAAAGCAAGTCTGACCCTAGATTCGGCCTAAAAACTTCCCCTTTAACTTCATGGGTCCAAAAAGTGACATGGGATTAAGAAAGCATTTGTCAACTTCAACCTTTCTGCTTTCAGAGAAACAATTTCCTCCCCATTGTCCATCATGGTGAAGTATTGATCCCACAAAAAGAAAACAATTACTCTTAGTTATTTGTAACCTCAACATGAGCTATACGTCATTTTCTTTAAAGGTTTCCTATTTTTTGCTTCTCAAATTCTAAATACAAATCCTCAAGTTACCAAAGCTACACATTCCACATTTGTACTCAAGAACCTCACAACTAATACTATATCATAAAAAACAAACTACCTCGTGAAACATTATCCTATGCATACAATTACTATAATACTATTACTATTACATAACTATCGTGATGAGGTAAGAGCTCAATTGGTCTATCTCCCTAAGTAGCTAGTAATTGGGGGTACATCTTTATAGCAAAGGATGCCTCGATCACAACCATGAGACTAAATAAATTAGACGATGTCAGAATTTAGCTGTCGAAAATGCATACATGTTACAAATAATTTTGGAAAAAGAACATCATCATGACCCATTATCAAGGTAGGCTTGCTAGGCAATGGCGTTGTATCAAATCCAGATATTTTACAATGCTGAATTATCTATGACGCAATCTTGTGCCTTCTAATTCAGAGTTTCTTCAAGACATAACTTGCAACCAAGATCAACAGTTAAGCAATCTAATTAATTAGAAGTTTGCTGCAAAAGAGAAGTAAAAAGGTGCAACATGAAATAAAACTAGGAATTTCAGTTGTTGTGTATCACCTTGAAATTATATCTATAGTTATCAGAAAGGGCTCATTTTGCGTGCCAACTGTAGCACGAATTCAGGAAGAAGGCGACGTGCTGGAGGTGCCACAGCATCTTTAGCAAGTGCAACTTCATCACCGGCATGGATAACTGAGATTATTTTTTCAAGTAACTCATCTCTACCACCTCTGAGAGGATCCTACAAATTTCCAGTTCAAACGAAAACTTCAATGAGATTTCACAATAAATAAACCAAAGGTTAAGGAGTCAAAACTATTTGCTAAATATTTGCTAATATTCTAATAGAACTAAAATGGAAAAAGTTGAGAAAGATTAATCCTCTGCATGCAATATCTGACTTTTGGACACATATTTCAAGGACGAACAAAGGCAGCTATTAACATAGAAGGTTAATTAATATAAAAAAATGTGATAAATAATTAGATCATAAATAAAGTAATAAATCCAACTTATATCTGAAAACATAGTTGTTACGGGCACAAGGGACAAAGGCTTCCTAGTGCCTCGGCGCATGGCACGCGCCTTTTTGAATTAAGGCACACTTTTTGAAAGAAAAAAAAGGAAACAATCATTTATTCTACATTATACATAACAAAATAATCAAACTGAATTAACATAGAACAATATATGCTTGAATCAAAATAAAGGAAAATTTTAGAGTTTCAATAGATGAATTAATTTCCACTTCTAAAAGGAAACTGGATTCAAAAAATTTATCCCCATATGAAAGGCATTCATGTCTTTTACTAACAATTTAATACGATTGTGCATATTGTAAATTTAATAAAATAGGTGATTATATAGTTGTATTTGAAAATAAGTGTTGGAAAGAAAGTTTGGGAAGAGCGTACAATTGCGCATATTATATGCACTGTTCTAAAAGGCGATCTAGGCGGCCGCCTAGGCGCTAAGCGTCTGGTGTCCGCCCGATGTCCGCCCAGGCGCCCGCCTAGACCTCCCGACGCTGGACTATGCATGTTTTGGGGTTTTATGGACTTCTTCTGCAATCTTCAGTAGTTTTTTTAGATTTTAATTTATTTGTTTTTGAACCACCTATATCTAATCGGCCATTTAGACGACCGCCTAGGCGGGCTAGGCGCTAGGCGGTAGGTGCCCGTCCGACTAGCTCCTAGCACTTTTCACAACCTTGATTATCTGTACAAAATAGAAGAATAGCGCTTTCACAACCTTGATTATTTGTACAAAATAAAAGATTATATGATTGCATTTGAAAATAAGTGTTGGAAAGAAATTAAAAGTTGAGAAGGGACATCCATCGTAGCTCCACAAAATGGAAGGAACATATAAAATATCTCCTTTTTGAAAGACATTATTTATCATTTTTTTATTTTATGTTTATTTTGAAACCTTGATTAAATCTTGGAAAAAAATTTGCAAGCAAACATGGAAAGCCTCTGTCAAAACTGCTTCTACTATTCCTTTTTGAAAAGCTATAAGAATCCGAAACCAAGCCCAAGGAGATCCTTGCCAAATTTAATCATAGTAAACCTAGATATGGAGAGTAAATAAAAAGATTTTATGAGAATTCGAGTCTACTGACTTTAGAAGTTCTTTGATTTATTCCATCTCTAGGGTTTTCCAATAGTTCACACATTCAAGTCTTATTCTTGATATTGATAACATTATTAAGCTTCTATTTGTCCTAATAATTTCTATTTATATGGCAACAAGATATGATTTGATTTCCTCGGGTTCTGAACAAAAGCTTAGAAATAGATATTAATAACATATATATGACAATTTTGTGTCAAGTTCAGGAGTCGTAATTGACATTCAAAATGTAACATTTTTCCGTTGTTCAAGAAGAAATCCTATATATATTTTTCCCAACTTGTTGCAATACCAAATAATAACAGTTCGAAAGAAATTCAAAAGCAAAAAATATTCAAAAAAAATCTTAAAAAAAGGGAAGACAATCAAATGGTGCGTCTTTTCTGCACCTTGCCCCTATACCCAAATCCTATAGGCGCGCCATATAAGCGCCTATCGAAAATCACCTCGCTATACATATTTAAGACGCTATATATGGGCCGCACCTTGCTCCTGGGCGTGCCTTTGACTACTGTGTCTGAAAATACACTCAAATGTGAGCCTTTTTAAAAAGTAATATCTTGGCATAAGAATCAAGGTCCGCATTATCAAATTAATTTCAAACCCTTTTATAAGTATCGGTGTCGGTTGTTTCAGGAGTTCTAGCAGTTTCGGATAGGAGTTTCGGAGTTCTTGGTTTCAGAAAACAAAACAATTTTTTTTAAAAACCTTTAAAATATTTTATACATTTAGGCATAATTTTATGTATTATTTGTTATATCCTAGTTGTGAATGGAATAATAATCGACATTGTTGAATTATTCACCCACAATGAACAATGTTGTTATTTTATTTGCTTTTAGACAAAGTACCCTCATAATAGATAATTTTGAATGAAAAAATATTAAGATGTATGTCAATATAAAATTTATCATTACTCTAGCAAGTTGATCTTCGACACGATGAAATTATTGTGTCGACATTGTTCCTTACAAATATTCTCCTTATTGTAGTTTTTCTTTGCTAAATTGAGCCTAAAAGAGAGTGACGATTTCGGTATCAGCCGGTACTAGTTTCAGTGAGTATCGGATCGGACATACCAAAACTGAGACGATACAACCGATACGTATCGGTATCGGCCGATACTACGAACCTTGATAAGAATATCAATATGCTAGAATTACATCTCTCAGCTAACCTGATTTAATTTTTGACCTACGATCCGCCATCATGGTTTCATGAACTCGCATGGTTGATTAAGTTTGCGAGATTCTGTACAAGTAAATTAATCTTATGAGCTTCCCAATGTGTATGTACGCAAGTATGTCCTTATCTGCATAAACATGTGTGTACCTGTTTACTTATATATGTCATGTACGTAACTTGTATGCATTAACTTTAATTCTGTGTCAGCGCATCAAGTGCTTTATGCCTTACTTTTTACTGCCAGTCCCAAGCCCAGATTCTTAGGAAGAAAGGCTGCGTTGTTGTTGTTGTTGTTGCTGCTGCTGCTGCTGCAGTTGTTCTTCTTGTATACATTAAATACTTATAAGGAAAAAATAACAGCACAATGGATGCTTCAGTCCTTTTGCTGATTGCAAGCTACTTTCTTCTAATCTTTATCAGTCGTAGGAATTATATGATAGCAGATCATGTGCATGCAGTAATGTTAATGTGGGATTCAAATCCGAGACAATGATAAAATATTACTCCCGCTTTTAAATTTCTGCAACTGACTATAGAAGTAGCGAATAAAAATTGTGTTGTCTGTGGCATGATTCATCTGGAACCATTTTGGTCAGACAGTCTTGTGTTTTATTTTTTTTGTTTTTTTAATCTTATTTGCTCAATAAAACATCAGTATGCAGCCTCCATGCTTCCTACCTGATGCAATTTGATGAAAGCCTTTTTTGCTATCTATTATCTGCTATCCTAAATATAGATCATAAAATTAGTTTGCTCGTAATTCGTTATTAATGGAAATTACGGATTCATAAACTTGCAGAGATAAATCATTGACAAAGATATGTCATCAATGTCCAAACTGAGTTTTACCTCTTTAACTTCATTACTACAGGAACGAAGTTTGTTTTGCGATCTGTGAATCCTAGAATCACAAAGTATAGCATCTAATATCTAAACGTGAACCCAAAGAGAATAACTTAAATGAGAAAGTCTAGATACAGAAACTGTACCTGAAGAAATAAATCTGTATGACTTTTTCCTTTATAAAGGACTAATTCAACTTGAACACCGGCACTCCGAAGGGCATCAGCGAAGTTTTGCTGCATAGAGAAATTAGGTCAGTACCAAGTAACAGCCAATATGCAATTTTGAAACAACCAAAATGCTGCTACACGAAAAGGATATTATATAAATTCATTGGACCATCAAATTTGGAGGTTACTAGATTTTGACATCTTTCACTAATACCCACATAACTAAATACAACCTATCATTCGTTAGGCCATCAAAATTGATCCTTCTAACCCTCTCACAATTATGCATTGTAATATGTTTGATCAAATTTTAGACAGCATTAAACAGTGGTGTTATCTAGGTGACTCAAATATGTCATTTCCAAAACTCATACTGAAATAGAGCTGGTCAAGAAATAAATCTAAACAAGAAAAGTCCAGAAAATAATAACCATATGCAAATGAAAATGAGAATTTTTAGAGGGCCAAAACAATTATTGCTTTCTATAGTTATTATAATTCTCTGCACATACAATTATTGTGCAGTGTGCAGAAACAACCTTTTCCAATGGTAATGCCTACTTTCTTTACTTTTATAAAATAAAAAGAGGACGGGATCAAGGAGATCAAAGCCAAACTTCAACTTATAGTTCTCATATATCCTCTAGTTATTATAGACAACATTATTCAATATATAGGCAATACGAGAAGACCAACCTGGTGTTTGATGGTATAGAGGAATCACTAGTCCCATGGAGAAGTATAATACGAGGGAGTAAAGAAACTGCATGTCTATATTTCAAGTCCCGAAGAACAACTTCAGGAGAAAACCGCTTCAATGATTGCTCTCCTTCCATTATGCTGAAAAAAATGAAAAGAAGAAAAAAAAAATCCATATATGGTTATATAAACTGAAAAATATCGAATAGGCAAAAAGGCATCTGAAGAAAGAAAGTAATGACTAAATTATCTACCTCTTTACAGCAATTACATACCTGAGAAAAACGGAACGGTACAGACCACGACCATGGAAGTGATCAACCAAGTTAACCATATTGTACCTGTTAAAGGAGTTTTGAATTAAATCGACCTCAAAGGGATAAATAAGTCATCTTTTGAATATACATGAAATAGCATTCGTAAAGAGAGAAGTGTTATGTATAGCAACCAAGAATGCTGATTGTGCTATTTTCTCAACATAGTCCTGACTAGGTTATTCCTTTCAAGAAACTTTTGAATCCTTGTCTGTTTTGTACAACAACAATTAGTTCAACCACACAACAGTCTTATGGTCTTCTTGTTCTTACTGTATTGTACAGGTCATTAAGTGGTTGTTTGTGAATCAATATGAATACTTATATTGATTCACCAAAATTACCTGTCTGAGATAGTTTAAGTTCCCTAACCTTTCAGAAAGAACGGTACAAATGATCAAACTTATTCCCAGGGGTGTATGCAGGAATTTTGATTGGTGAGGGCAAACAAATTTAGTCAGAAGTGGCACACACCAGCATTCTGATCACACCCACCTATTGTTCGTTGCATCAACTAACGCTTTGACATTGACACGATAACACTGTGGAAGCTTCGGAATCCACATGTCATGATCGCGGTGCAACCACAACAAACAATATTGTAAACACTGTTGTGAGATATGAAAAGGTTGTAGTTAACTACGAGTAACAATACTGTTGGCGATAATCTTGAACAAAACACATAAAATCTTATATAATAGGCGCTGGTCTCAAAGGAAGGAGTCATTGTTGGAGGAGGTTGAAAGGACAAAGAACTGAAGGAGTGGTAAGTTTGAGTGGAGGTGACCATGGAATGAGGGGATAATTGAGAAGACAAGAAGAATGTTTTAAGAGTGAGTAGAAGATTGAATTTGACAATATCTGAGGAGGCACAAGACTGAACACATTTACAGAGTATCGCTTGGAAATATAATTTCTTTTAGGGACCTATAGGAAATCCTATGCTTTCTAAAATACAGTACAGTCTCAAGCCCCCACGATCTTGGGAGTACATCGGCCCATTCTTATCCTGTCGGTGTTCATCCAAACTTGAAGCTCACTGAAGGCCTGGTGTAAATTAATGATCAACACTTGAAAGTTGAAACCATATTTCGTGGTATCAACCGATACCGATAAGATATGGATGATACGTATCAGTTTTGGCATGTCCTAATCCGATACCGACCAATACCGACTTGTGGGGTCTCGGCTGCTCAATTTGACAAAGAAAAATTGAATGAAGAAGATAGAAGAAATGAAAAATGTGTCAAAGACAATCATTCAATTGTGCCGTCAAACATTGACAATGTCACAGAATGTCGATAAGAATCCTTACTGATAAATTACTATTTATTTGATTCAATTGAAAAATAAGAAAATAGTCCAAACCAATCATTAATAAATAATAAAATTGAATTATGAAATTCAATACGCATCATCATTTGTCGAAGTTGTATATCTATAAATTCACAACATTCATCCATATTAATATTATTCCATTGAAAATTATTTATCGTGGAATATCTAAATGCAATTAAATAAACAATAGTATTTATTCAAGTGGAACTTATTTTTAAAATTAACAAGAAACAATATCAAATATTTTCTAGCCTTTTAAACTACTTTCTACCATTTTCGGCTTTCCAAAATGAAGAACTTAATACTTCGATCCAAAAGAACCAAAATTGTCGATAACGCCGATATTGATACTCATAGGAGGATCCGAAACCGATTCGGATATTCCAAACCTTGGTTGGAACCCTAGATCTCGCCTCTATAGGTGACTTCATTGCATAACAACATGAGACTTGAAATAAAGTGTAGTTCAACTGTTTTGATGCCCCATGTAGTGGTTTTGGGGCCGATAGAAATGAAACACAATTAAGTTCAAATATATAGTTTGTTACTGTCAATCAATGCATAGTGTACAGACTAAATCAATAATTGCAGAGAATTTTACCCGCCGGATACACCAAAATATGTTTTTATCTGTGAAATACTCCAAGTAGTGCTTTCTCCTTCTCCACACTCTTTAATTGCCTGATCCACGAGAGCACAAGCAGCAATATGTGCACCAGCTGATTGTCCAACTAAATAGATCCTATATAACAGGATACAGGAAAAAAAGAGGGCAAGAGTGAACACATTGTGTTAATAAGTACGGCCAATGTGGAGCAGAACTTGAGCGATTTTTCTTGCGATAGTTGGTTCATCTGTTTAATATAGTGTTAATGAAACAATAACTAGCACCACCATCCCAACCCCCACAATACCATGGCCGGAACCCATCTCGAACCTACCATTTTTACTTTTCTTTATGTTTTTAAAAATATAAAATGATCTTAAAATACTTTTAAGACTGTTTTTTCTTAAATTTCAAACCAGGGGCATAATATTCCTTTCCTCCCTTGAACTAATAGTTTTGTCAAAATTGGACGGCGAGGGTGGGTGGGGTGGGGGGGGAGGGGCGAGGGGTGTGGCGTCTACAAAAAATCTAACGTTAGGGAGAAAACTTGTAAATATGGCATATGTAGGGGGTTCCAGTAATTAACCCGTTAATATATTTGATTGTTTAGGAAAAAGTTAAAGGAGATGTACAAGCATTAAAATTGGAAGTAAAATAAAAAACCATGAATAGAAAGACCTAGACAAACAAATAGAGTTAACATATGATGAAGGTAATCTAACTGCTGGTAGTCCAGACCCCAGAACTCCAGATGGTACGTCTTTTTACCAAATAAATAAGCTCCAATTAACAAGTTGCTTGATCAAGGTCTTTGGTCTTTGGGCAATGGCTGAGGACATGCGCATTTGACTGTATTTATCAACGTCATGTAAAACTTCCTTTCTGGGCTGCCTTATGTGGAGTTAGTTTTCAGCTGTAAATTTTGACATTAAAAATGGCCAGAACTATAGTCAACTTAGTAAAAAGAACCTATCCAAAGTCATTACTGTGAGTAATTTCCCGATAGATGCCATGCTTAGTAACCAAGAATCAAATATATAAGATTTTATATAACTTAGAAGATTCAGTACCGACTAGGGTCACCTCCATAGCTAGCTATATTGTTGCAGACGAATGATATCCCTTGAGAAACATCTTTCACCATGTCACTGATAGTCCCTTGAGGAAAATTTCTACAAAATATTATCAACATAAGCTAAGAGATAGTATGTAGCATTAGTTTGTCTCTGCTCACTTCATAGATGTTAAATTTTGGAATTTCCTTAAAATATGGTGGTGCTCAGCAACATACCTGTAATCTATACATGCCACTATGACTCCTCTCTCAGCCAAACGCCTCCCTAGAAGTGTACCCCATGCTTTATAACTTCAAAGCCAAATTGTCAGAAAGGAAAGATAGATTAGGCATTTGTAAACTTAATGCATATTGATTAATGATTGGGATCTTCCGAGCTGTGTCATGTCATGTCATGTGTAATATCGTCATTCTACTTACCCAATAATCCATGCTCCGCCAGTTACAAATGCCACAACTGGTTTTGGCTCGTTCATATCTTCAGGTAAATAGAGATCCAATCTGCACAAACAAAGTGAATCAAGTAAGAAGCTTTAAAGACAATCCCTCGGGGTGCTTAAGTAATTAATTGAATCCAAAACATAAGATAAACAGAAAATCCTGGTCCACAACACGAGCCCTACCTATTTCTTGGCTGATTGCCATAGACAACACTTCTCCGCACCTGACTTGAGAAGAAATAGTAACATCCAACTGATATATATGAAGCAGACTTGTTAGAGTAGCACATTAATGTTATCTTATATATTATTCAGAACATTTGATTTATCATTCTAAGCCTACATTGCAAAAATGAGGACGACAAATAATAATTACAATGTAGCAGACACGTAGCAGAACCAATTTGGAAAGAAACCTACCTTGTAAAAGACCTGGCATAAGAAACATCGCATAACAGACAAGGGCGAGAAACTTTGTTATCCACCTATAACCTAACCTGAATGAGATTTAAAGATCAGATCACACAAAGCCAACATTTCACAATCTCACTTGGTAAAAAACAATTAGTGAGTTGAATAAAAGAACCTCGGGCTGTGTTTGGTACAACTTATGAAAGTAGCTTCTGCTTTCTTTTGAAAAGCACTACAAGTGTGTTCGGTAAAAGCTGTTTCTTTCCCTGGGCTGCTTTTGAAAGGAGGGAAGGGTAGCTTTGAATAGTTGCTTTAGCTTGTCATGTATTTCTTACGAAACCACCCTTTAGCTTTTACATTTACATTTTAGGCTAAATTACAACTTGATACCCTCAACTATCACTGTTTTTTAACTTGATACCCTCAACTATCACTGTTTTTCACTTGAACCCTCAACTTTTATAGGTACTAACTTGATACCCTGAAGAAAAAATTGGACCAAATTGCCCTTCTCTTCTCCCCCCAACCCCCTACCCCCCCTTCTCCGGCTGTGGGTGGCAGCGGACGGCGGGCGCGGAGATGCTTGGGAGCGCGGCAAGCGGATGCGGGCAGGGTGCGGCGGCGTGCGGGGCAGCGCGCGGTGGTGCACGCGAGCGGAGCGCGGGCTCGGGGCTAGGTAG
>JANAVB010023442.1:0-27784 GCA_029216955.1 Iris pallida | reverse complement strand
GTTAGAACGCCTTTGCATATTTGTGTCTAGGATAGTCTTTTGTATATTATTTTATTCGGACGGTTCATATTAGCATGTTCTTCATGTATCTGTTTACGTCCCTCTGAGGACCTGGTGATTTCTCCAGGTGTGTTTGTGATTTTCGCAGGTACTCTAACCAAGGACATAGTTTACAATCTACCTTCGTGATGCTAGCTTTTGGATTGTCTTTCGTTTCGATCGACTCTTCCATCGTTGCTATGTATTTCTCTCTTTTGTTGGTAGTGGATTTATCTCCGCCCAACATTTTGTACAAATGACTTTAATCAGTTGATTTTATGATATATTGATTGTGGATGAGATTAGTATTCATGGTTACTACATTTTAGAGCTTATATATACATACGAGGTTTTAGTATATTGGAGTATGCTTCGTATGTATGCAGCTTGCATGTCTACGTACTTGGTCCTAAGTATTTGGGACTGGGGCGTTATAATTACAAAAGCATATATTTTTCTACCAAGATTGGCTACTCTACTACGACCAAATAAATCTATATGAAGTAGTTGCAAAGGTCTAATAGTACTTATAGAGTTGATGGATTTAAAAAAGGATTTGGTAGCTTTGTTTTTCTTATATTCGGCACATACCGTATCCTTTTGAAGGTAACGTAGAGTAGTCCTCTTACTAGCTTCTTGGTTCACAATCTTGATATGGTATCCATGTTTGCATGACCAACACGCATATTCTAAAGTAGTCTTTCATCTTTATGAGTGTAGTGGCATCTTTCTACATTGTTAGTATCTCTAGAAAGATAGAATACAATATATTATCTTCTCTTATCCCTTCAAAAATGATGTCTCCAGATGATCTATCATAAATGGAGCATTTAGTTTTGCCGAAGTTAATATCATATCCATGATCAGCAAGATGACTAATGCTGAGTAGGTTATGCTTTAACTCGGTCACTAAACAGACATCCTTAATTACGGGAGAAGGATGATTGCCAATAGTACCATACCTATGATATAACCTGTTAAGTTATTTTCGAAGGATACATATCCTTCCTTCTTCATCGATAGTGTTGCAAATAGACTTGTATTTCCAGTCATGTGTCACGAGCACCCACTATCGAGAATCCACTTGCTTCTAGAGGATAAAGGAAGGTCCACCTACACCACGAGTAGATTTGACCTTTGGTACCCAAGTCTTTGAGGCTCCTTAAAGGTTAGTTTTTGGTACCCATGCATACAGTTTTAAATCAACTAATCTTCTAATTCTATACTGTAGTGAAGTGTGTCCTTGTTTACCACAATAGTGACATATAGTATTTATATTCATGTTAGGTACATGATAATAGTAATGTCTATCTGTTTGATGCACTGCGTGAGAATGTGTATGCATAGGATATCTATGTGTGCCATGTGTATATGTTGGTGGTCTTCGTGCTGCATGTGGATAAGTGTACATAAAAGCATGATTATGAGCAGCATGAGTATATGTGTTTCTATTATGACGTGTATTTTTGTGTTGAACAAACTTTTGTTTAGTGTACATGTTGTGACTGTAAGACTGGATTTTAGGCTGAAAAACTTATTTTCCCAATTTTATCTCTAATCTTTTAGAGGTGTTGCACATATCATCAAACTTTTTAGTTAAGGCATCACGTATTTATTTCTCAAAACGAGTTTTGGTATCGTGTAAGCTTAATTTAAGCTTGGATACCTCCACAGTGTTATCTGTGGGTGGTGTCTCTAACATTATCAAGTAAACATGAAAGTCTATGTATCTCAACTTCATGAGTTTTGATCTTATCCTTTGCATGTTTATACTTGCTAAGCAACTTTTTGTGATCTTCAAGCAAGTCACTAAAGGCATCACCAAGTTTATCAAATGTAAAGTCATCAAGAGGATCGTTTGTTACCTTTTCGGACGTGCCAATAGGTAGACATTTGCTGTATCTTGGGGAGAGTCCTCTTCTTCTGAGTCACTGGTTTCTCGCTCATGCCAAATACTTGTGTTGGCATATTTCTGAGAGGTTGGCCACTTGTATGATCTTTCATATCGGCTTCCTTTCTTTGCAGCAGGGCATTCTTTCTTGACGTGTCCCGTCTTCTCACAGCCGAAACGAATGGGCTCTTCATCATCTTTTTTATCTTGTTCCTTCTTTCTTTGGTTGAAGCGAAGAAACTTCTTGAAGTTGCGGACCATCAGTGCTTGATCATCACCTTCAGAATCATCGTCTTCGGTATCTTCTGGAGCAGTCTTTCGACGATGAGCTCTTAGTGCAATTTTTTTTTCCTTCGGAGCCACTTCTTCAATGTCTTTGAGATCGAGCTCATGCGTCCTCAATTTGCCTACCAAAGTTTCTAGAGACATGGTTGTGATATCATTGCCTTCTATGATCACCGTGGTTTTGGGGTTCCAGTCTTCGTTAGTCCCCTTAGCACTTTGTGTATCTTCTCATGGTTGGAGTAGTCCTTACCAAGAGAAGATAGAGGGTTGACGATGTCAAGGAATCTAGTGATCGTCTGTTTGATCGTCTTATTGGGCTTCATCTTGAAAGCTTCATACTCCTATGTTAGACGACTAATTTTTGATTCTTTACCTGTATGGTTCCTTCATAAGTCACCTCTAGAAGCTTTCATACTTCGTGTGAGGTAGAGCATGTAGAGGCTCTGTTGGATTCAATCATGTCTATAGCACAGAAGAGAGCATTTATAGCCCTACCATCTAGACTAGCCTGTTTCTTTTCTTAGTCAGTATATTTGTCGTGGGGTTTATCTATGAGATTTTCCTCGACAACAGTTCTAGCAGGCTTCTTGTAACCATCAGTGACTATGGTCCATAAATTAAAGTTTAGAGACTTTAGGTAGAAACTCATTCTAGTCTTCCAATAGGTGTAGTTGGTTCCATCAAATAGGGTGGCCTATTTGTGGATTGTCCCTCACCATAGTTGGTAAAGATAGGTTGTGTGGTTGCCATGGATCAGCTCTTAGGATGTTAATCCGTTATCAAGAGAACAGAGATCTGATACCAATTGAAGTTACGTATAGGCAACTCTAGAGGCGGTGAATAGAATTTGTGTCGATAATAATCAGTTACGAATGCAACTCTATATCAAGTCCAGAAATCAACTACCAAGAGAGTAAGTAATCAGAGAGTAATGCGAAAATAAATAGAGATTAGAAGAGCATACGCAAACACAGCGATTTAACCTGGTTTCCCTCATGGAGGACTAGTCCAGGCCTAAGTACTCTCATTCAGGATCAAAATCTACTATTTGTGAAATAGGGTACAACCTTGTGCCTTTACTCAGAAGGGAACGCCAACTTCTTATAACTTCACAGGGGCGAAACTTGAAATTGTCCAAGTAACTTTTCTACCACTCTTGCACACAACTTCTAGCTAATATCGCACTGAGCACCTTGGGCTAAGGAGAGTTGTGGCTTATGAGATATGGAAGTGGGGCTTGGAGTAGTAGAGCTTAGAAAGCTTAAATATTTGAAGGTAAAAGATGATTTGAAATGAGAGAATTCACGCTCTATTTATCTAGTCTGAGGAGGCATAATTTGGCCAAAATTTTGTCCCAAGAATTCAAAATTTTGAATGTTGGACAGCTAGTATCAAGCAGGCCCTAAAAATTAGCATCCTAAATTTTAGGAGGCGGAGTTTGGCCCGAATTCGATTTCTATGGTGCCAGAACATACAATGGGTTATGAGAGGATTGGTTTGGTTTGGTGATTGTCTTATTTTTATGGTGGAGCTTGGAGTATATAGTATAGTACTAGAACTGTGAGTAGTGTGGTATAGTAGTAGAATTGGTATGATTAGGACTTATGCTACATGTTAGTTCGATATCAGGTCAAGTCGTATCGGACAACTCGAACGGGTCATCCACACCTCCGAGGACACGAGCATGACTCACAAGTATGGATTGTCCCTATATGTCCCATGTCTGACTCGCGGTCGGATAACGACTTTCGCTAACTATTTCTGTAACTATGCTTGTGTCTTGTATATGACTGTGGATTTGTAATGTGATGCACTCTGCATGGTGATTCTTGTTGCTTGTGTTGGCTTGGTGCCCAGTACGAATCGTAGTGCTGCTGGAGGCCGAGACTTAGTGTTCTCGGCTATGGTTTGGATCCCAGTACGCTTTGTAGCGCTGCTGGAGGCTGAGACTTAGTGTTCTCAGCTTGCAATTCTGTGGCGGATTGTACCGAGTGGATTTAGCCCCAATTCGCCGGGAGCACCTGTTCAGAATACAAATGAGGTTCTGCCAAATTTTTCCAGAATTTTTGGTCAAGAATTTGGTTCGAAGATTTAGGCAGAACCGTTCCTTTGGTTTGCTAAACCAGGCTCATGCACGTTTACCTTAGTATAGTATATCAGATTCCAGTACCTGCTAGGTAGACTCATGATTAGATTAGTCGCCTGGCTGCTTGACCTGTTTTATCCGTCGATAGCGTAAGGAGCACGGTTCCACTCGGAAGACGGTCTGCAACCCAGGTCCTCATTTGGTTTAAGGGTTGTGGGTCTTCCAGAGCGGTTCATGCAATCCTTGTCTTTTTCGACAGCATCAATTAATAGTCTCTTGTCCCATGACCATTCCTGCTAGACGATGTCCTATTTTAGTCAGACACGACTAGTAGTTCTCATATGTGTATCATGATTGTATCTTTAAATTTATTAGAGAATTAAGCATAATTTGGAGGGTTGATATGGAATATGATTGGACAAACTCACGTTGATTCTTCGATAGTATTACAATTTTCTTTAGATGATGTTCTAATTTGATCAGATCTAACTATGTAGATTCTTGGATTTTTATGATTGTGCGAGTGTCACGAAACGAGGAGAATATCGAGGGTATCATTATATGAGTTTTATCCGACTTTCCAAGCACCCAAAACCTGGTACGATTGTTATACCTTGGTGTAGAAGCATAGAATTTCAGGCACATTCAAGGGCAGAATTCCTTGGCGCCCCAAAGCACTATACGCCCTAAAATATCATGTGTCGAAAGACCGAAGACAGAATGTTGGCACATCAGAAGACAACAAAGAAAAGAAGCACATGAAGATCAAATTTTTATTTCACATGAAAGTCTATTACATGTCCAAACTCTTTGTTACAATAAAAAGTCTACTACAAAGAAGCCTAGCCTAAACTACAAATATGGCACATCACTCTGACGACTCAGCTAAGCGCATCAACACTCCTCATCAGAGCGAATCACTTCATCGTCAAAATTGCTTCGGCCAATGAAGTATTTATTGAGCAGAACGCAGGTTGGCAATCAATCCAAACCCGGTGGCTCTTCCAGCATAACGGAAGTCGGAACACGATGACCTCGATCTTTGGATGCAACAGGCACCCAATGCTATCCCGTAGAAGAAAACTGTCGAAAAGGTGTTCGAACATAAGTTATTATGTTCATGGCCCTCCTAGCACATCTCAGTCTTCTGAAGCAGCTCATCATCAAAGCTTCTTTGAACGAGGATATCGACAAACTGCAGTGCAACATCTTGCCAACGAGGAGAATCGGTCGAATTCATCTCAAATGAGAAGTTTTGGATGAAAGAATGAGCAAACCCTCTATACTGCTATTTATAGGCTAGGGCAAATCAAATACATGTGCCAAGTGGTAAACTTCTTCGTAGTTAGTATAATGAACCTATATTAATGATAATAAATCTGATACCTCAAATTCAGCTAAGTCAAAGAGTCATCAGTGCTTTGAAAAACTCAGCAAGACTAACCAAAGAAGATGCGTCGCGTAGCAGATGCGCCCCTCAGCACCATGTGCCCCATGCTGATGCTCCCAATGGAGCACAAACAGATGGACCCATATAAGTTTCTCACCCATCGAAGCATTTAATGCTACATAACAGAAATGACAACAGTACGTGTCACGAAGTCTAAGCAGTCAGCTTTTGCAGAAGTCGAAGAGACACAATCATTACCCTTTTTACGGCTGTGCTCTGCCATGTGGCCGACTGTTTACTCGCATGTACCTCCATATCCATGCGCCCAGAACTCTGCATGTGCCTCAAAAGACATACGCCCATGTTGGCCCATTGCCTAATGGTCACACCTGATTTTGATAATCAACGACGATTTAAGTAGATACACAAAATATACCAACTGGTAATGTTTTTAGGTCAATGAAATCAATATCAAAAAAGTACTGCATCTACAACAAGCTTTCAAGTCATCGACCAAAAGCAAATTGTAACAGAATCTAGATCGAGTCATTTTTTAGGTTTCTTTTGTATTTTTACCTTTGTTGAGTCTAGGATATAAAAGTGTAAAATTGATCGGATATTACTGGCTTAGGTTAACTCCAGTCCATTCTTCCAAAAAGCCTCCTATGTCTCAAAACTCTATATATCCAAATAGCCCATAAATACCTATGCAATTTGGCTATTCAAATTGAGTTCTGAAGTGATAGAACTATGGCCGAGTTTGGTCCGAGTTCTGACCAAGTTCGGTCAGATCAAATTTGAAATACAGTTTTCTCTAAATCTAATCCATCGTTCTTTGAGAGATCTTAGTATCCGAACTCTGCCTGAACTCTGCCCGAGTTTGGTTGGGAAAAACACCTATAAATAGAGAAGATTTTTATATTTCTAATCACTCATTCACTCTTCTCTATCTATTCCTAAAGTATTTTTCCATCTAAAGCTTTTATATTTCACCTATACTTCTTTTTGGTTTACAAAGTTGTAAAGAGGATGCAATTCAGAAAAAATCTCAGTTTTCGGAGTTAGTCTTGCGCTCGTCACCAAGCACGGTGTTGTAAAGTCGGTCGTGCACTTATAGCCAAGCACGGTATTGTAAAGAGATGTCAAGCTCTCATTTATCTTAAAAATAGTGGATTAACAGCGGGCAAGAGTACTCGTGACTGAATTAGTCCTCTCAGAGGGAAACTAGTATATATCGCGGTGTTCACTGAGTTTGATCTTATATCTCTTATTGCTATTTAAATTACTGTCTTTTTTTTCTGCCATAGTTTATAACTGTTAAATGTTTTGTGATTATTTTTGCTGCACTCGCACACATTCTATTCACCCCCTCTAGAGGTGCTCAACGGCCCTACAATTGGTATCAGAGCAGGTTATATTCTAATATAACGACCCTAGAAAGTATATGGCAGCCGTAAAATCAATAATCAACAGTGAAGGACAATCCACAAATAGACCCCCACTATTTGATGGAATAAATTACCTACTGAAAAACACGAATGACTTTCTTTCTAAAGTCTCTTGACTTTGATCTTTGGTCTATAGTAGTTGACGGTTATACGAACCAGCACCTATAGTGATTAAGGACGTACTTGTAGACAAGCCACATAACAAATACACAGACGAAAAAAAGTCAAAGGCTAGTTTAGATGCATGTGCCATCAATGTACTATTCTGTGCAATTGACAAAACGTAGTTAAATCGAGTTTCGACCTGTACTACATCTCGGGATATTTAGAGACTCCTTGAGGTAACCCATGAGGGGACTTCCCAAGTAAAAGAATCCAAAATCAGCAGACTAATACAGGAATATGAATCTTTTAAGATGAAAACCCGACGAGTCAATTACACAGATGTTTACTCATTTGCTAGATATTACTAATCCTTTGCAATCTCTTGGTTAGGGTTTAGTAATCATGAGAAGATCAGAAAAGTGCTACAGGCTCTAACCAAGAATTAGAACCCAAAGGCAACATCAATCATTGAAGGAAATGATCTCACCACCATGACTCTGGAGACACTTATGGGCAAGCTGATGACCCATGAGCTGGACCTACAAAAATTTGAAGAAGTGACCCCTAACAAAAAATCGATCGCCTTCAAAGCACAAGCCAAAAGAGTTGCATGTAAAGATTTTGACGAAGAATCACCTAATGGTGATGAGCAAGCCGTGCTAGTAAAGAACTTCAGAAAATTCTTAAAGTTGAGAGATCAAACCGAAGGAAGAAAGACGCCAATAAAAGCAATAAAGAAGAAATAATATGCTTTGGATGTAAGAAGTCAGGGCATATGAAGAAAGACTATCCACTGTCAAAGAAATACAGTCCATATGATAGATCAAGATCAAGCAGGAAAGCTACAACTGATCGAAAGTATGCAAATACAAGCATCTGGCACGAAAGTGATGCTAGTAAATCAGAGGAAAATGACAGACCATGTAGCACTGCTAATGTCTATCTTATGACATTCGATAAGGTATCAGCTAACCCTCTGTATGATGACTTTACTTTCGATGATTTAGAAAATACTTTTAGCGAACTACTTGAAGAACACAAAAATGTGAAAAGTCTAAGCACTCTCGTAAAGAGATTAAGGCATGCACAACCGAAGTACCAAGATTGTCTAATCTTCTCGAAGCTATTAGAGAGACATTGACTACCGGTAACACGAATAAGATAGCCAAGCTCAAGGTAGACTATTATGATCCTCACCATTAAAAGAAAGAAAGAGACTATGTTAAGATACAAGAGCTTTATGACATAGAGAAGAAGAGGCACTTAGTCACAGAGCAAAGACTCGCTGATATGACTACTAAATATGAGGAGTCTTGTGCGATCTTTAAAAAGTTAGAGATCAAGTTAGGCAAGCAGGTCATCCCCGTAACACAGGCTAAGGTTAGTCCTAATGCTAAGCATACAATTAAGAGGACTAAACCACAGAAAGCATGCAAACAACATGTTAATCACAATCAAGCTTTCACTTATAGATTTCAAAGAAGACACAAATGCATGTCAACACAGAAACAAAGAGCACTTTTTCAAAACTCATTTGCACGTACTGTGGTACTCACGAGCACATATCACAGTATTGTCTAGTAAGAAAGTTTGTTGACAATCAAACATTTGTTTGGAGACCTAAGACTAATCAAAATGGGCCCTTCAAGAAATGGGTACCAAAGAATTCATCTACTCGTGTTGTAGGTGGACCTTCAATCCTATCATACTATAAGTAAGTGGATTCTCGATAGCGGATGTTCGAGGTACATGACTGGTGATGCATCTTTGTTCGCTACGCTATCGATGAAGAAAGAACGATACATCTCCTTAGAAAATAACTTGAGAGGTGATATAATTAAAAATGGCACTGTTGGATATCTCCTTACCCAATAATAGAAACGTTGTCTAGTTACAGAGTTGAAACTATATAACCAACTGAGCATAAGTCATTTGGCAGACAATGGCTATAGCATAAACTTTGTTAAGACGAATGTACTATATATGAAATGTCATCTAGTAATCCCGTATGAAGGGATTAGAGAAGACAATATTTATGTTTTCTTTTTAGAAAGTACTAACAATGCAGGAAGGTGCCTAGTAGCAAATCAAGATGAAAGTTGGCTATGGCCATGAGACTAGGACATGCTAATATGGATACTATCTCAGGACTATGCACCAACAAGTTGGTAAATGACTCCCTGATATCACATCAAGAGAGACATGGTATGTGCTGACTGTGAAAGGAACAAGGCAACTAGGTCTACTTTTAAATCCATCAACGTTGTACCTCTAGTCCAACCCTTGTAGTTAATTCATATGGATTTATTTGGTCCAAGTAGAGTCGCTAGTCTTGACGGTAAACTCTACGCCTTTGTTATTGTGGATAATTTCTCTTATTTTACATGAGTTTACTTTTTATCGAATAAAAGTGATACAATTTTTAAATTTTAGATATTTTGTAAAATGGTACAAAACGAAAAAGACTTCATGATTACTCGTATCCGAAGTGATCATAGTGGCGAATTTGTAAATACTGATTTCAAAAAGTTTTCTGCTGATAGTGGATATTACCACAAGTTTTTTTTCTTAGAACTCTCCAACAGAATGGTGTTGTGGAGCAGAAGAATCGAACAAAAGCGAGATGGCTAGAGTCATGCTGAATCAGCATAATCTTCCCAAATATTTTTGGGCAGAAACGGTTAGTACAGCCTGTCATGTTTTAAATAGGGTATTAATTTGACATATCTCGAAGAAAATACTATATGAGATTTAGTTTTGAAGGATTCCAGATATTTCTTATTTTAAAGTTTTTGGATGTCGATGTTTTATCCTGAACACCAAGGACAACTTGGAAAAGTTTGACTCTAAAGCAGATGAAGGGATAATTTTCGGATATGCTGCTAAGAGCAAAGGATATAGAGTATTTAATAAAAGATCTATGATTATTGAAGAATCTATTAAAGTTACTTTGATGAGCTCAATAGTCACAGATCTAGCGACAGTGATGATGAAGATACACAGGTAAAATCCAAGTCATCCAAAGATACTGCTACCAGAGAGGGCCCTGTGGAAGATCTAACAGAGAGATTCAAATCTTAGAAATTCTTGCCAGATCATCCAGAGACGCTCATTATAGGTGATGTATCAAAAGGTGTAAGTACACGTTCTTCTAATAAAGATACTGGCATAGTAGCTAATGTAGCTTTTATATCGCAAGTAGAATCTAAGACATTAGCAGATACTTTTAATGATAAATTTTGGATTAATGCCATGTAAGAGAAACTTAATCAATTTAAAAAAATAAAACCAAATTTGGGAACTTGTTCCTGAACCTATTGGTCAATCGATAATCGGTACCAAATAGGTGTTCTGAAATAAATTAAGTGAGGATGGGCAAGTACTACGCAACAAAATACCCCTAGTGGCACAAGGATAAATCAAGAAGAAGGTATTGATTATGACGAGACATATGCTCCTGTTGCTAGACTAGAAGCTATCCGCATATTTTGTGAATTTGCATGTTTTTACAATTTTAAATTATTTCAAATGGACGTGAAAGTGTATTTTAAAATGGTTTTTTAAAAAAAGTTTTTGTGAAACAACCCCCTGGCTTTGAAGATTTTCAAAAATCGATCACGTCTTCAAACTTAGAAAGCACTTTATGGACTCAAACAAGCACCTCGTGCTTGGTATGAATACCTAAGTGCCTTTCTACTTGAAAATAATTTGTCAAATGGAAGAGTTGATACTACTTTATTTATCAAATCTTCAGATGAAGATATTCTTCTTGTGTAAATTTATGTAGATGACATAATATTCGGTTCTACTAATAAAAAACTTGGTCAGAATTTGCTACGTGTATGCAGAATGAGTTTGAGATGAGTATAATGGGAGAACTGAACTACTTCCTAGGACTTAAGATCAAACAACACTCACAGGGAACATTCATCAACCAAGCTACGTATACAAAGGATTTACTGAAGAAGTACGACTTCGACAACGTAAAGCAAATCGGAAATCCAATGGCTATATCAACCTGGCTTGACATTGATGAAAGTGACAAACCAGTCGACCAACGTATGTATTAAGGTATGATAAGTAGTTTATTATGTTTAACTGCTAGTCGCCCTGATATCATGTTTAGCGTTTACATCTGAGCAAGATATCAAGCTAATCCTAAGAAATCACACTTATGCGCCGTTAAGTGTATCTTCCGATACCTTAAGGGAACTTCTACAGTCGGCTTGTGGTATCCCAAAACCATATATTTTGACCTAATTGATTATTTAGATGCTGATTTGCAGGATGCAAAGTAGACCATAAAAGTTCCAGCGGCACGTGTTATTTCTTAGGAAAAGCTTTAGTCTTCTGGTTTTGCAAGAAGCAAAATTCTGTAGCGCTATCAACGACTAAGGCTGAGTATATCGCCGCAGGATGCTGTTGTGCTCAAATTTTGTGGATGAAGCAGATCCTAGAAGACTATAATCTGTACTATATGAAGATTTCCATATTCTGTGATAATACTAGCATGATTAACTTAACTAAGAACCATGTTTGTCACTCACAAATAAAACACATAGAAATTCGTTATCACTTTCTACATGATCACTAATAACACGGGGATATTTGCTTAGAGTTTATTGACACAGATCATCAACTAGCAGATATTTTCATAAAACCACTAGCTGAAGACCGTTTTAACTATCTGCTTCGTGAGCTAGGCACTTGAATTTTCGGTTCATGATGTATTATGTTTAATAAAAACTCTTATAACTTAAAACTCTAACATTTATCAAATGAAGTTATTTTGGGTACAAGCCAAAATGGTCCTTCTGTCATAGAGGCATAAATAGCCTGAAGCGGCACAGTGTACTAGTCTTCTGACTACCGCTAGCAGGGATCCGGCCCCTACAGCTAACTGTAAGTAATAAACATTATTAAATGAAGATGTTTAAAAGTTATCAAGATTATTTATCATTTATTATGCATAAATGAACTGGAATACAAGTGGCCGAACTCTGGCAGAACTCGGACCAAGTTCGGTCGACGATGGTTCAATTTTCCAGAACATCTGCTGCCGGCCCTAATCCTATTATACCCCATCTTCTCCATCTTTCTTCTTCATCTACCATCCGAAAACCCTCCAAAAATTCTAGTTTTCAAATTTTGAAGCTCTCCTCCTCCCTAGCTCTTGGATCTAAGAAGCTCAGCGGTGACTCCTCCTTCTATTTCTCCACTCTTTTGAGGTATCTCTCATCTCTTTCTTTTTCATATATGGCTCCTAAGCAAATCCATAAGAGGAAGAAAATCTCTTCCACAGTAGGTTCATCTTCAATTTTGGAGTATAAAATTGTGAACGCATTTAGTCTCGCTCGTCCATCCGATGAAGAGGACTTTGAGGCTTCACTCTTTTCAACTGTGGAATTCTCAAACTCTTGGTTTGACTCTTTTTTTCTTCGAAAAAATGTCCCAGGAGGGCTGTCAACTTCACTATTTTTTTCTGAGTATGCAAACACTTTTGATGGACTTAGTCTTCAGGATTTCTTCGCAACTGTTGATAATATCTATGATAACGCTATTAGAATGTTTTATTGCAACATGCAAGTGAAACCTGACGGTAGTATCTACTCTTATGTAGCTGGACATAAAATTGAGTTTAACTCAACTGACGTCAGTGAGTATTTTCATATGCTTGATGTCGGCGAGGCATTAGTTGATATTCATATAGTCCAGTTTTCCAAAGACATGACCCTTGACTCTCTCAAAGTCTTAATGTGTCATCCTAATCCTATCCCTCGCAGTGGTAGGATATTTGCAAAATACCTCAACCAAAACTTTTATGAGTTACATCACTTTATTTTCTCTGCTTTGTTTCCCAAGACGGGATCTTCTGACGAGATCACGTTTTATAAGATGTTCGCGATATATCATCTTTATTTTGGTGTTCCATTTTCTGTCCCCAAGACCTTTATGGCTTGAATGATCATTGCAGACTGGTGGGGCGTAACCTTTTATACCCTATGCATCTGGCAGCTATTTTCAGGAGATTTTAGATCAACCTTTCTATCTGTCCTATTTATTCGTCATCTTCTGAGCTGACTGGATCTAGGAAGTATCCTCTGCCTCCATCTCCTCCCGGTTCTGCTCCTGTTAAGGCTCAGATGATCCCGATGTTCCTCCTCCTACCCCTGATGCTTATGCTCCTGGCTTTGACCCGCAGTTCTATCAACGCTTTGATAATTTTGTCACCCCCTCCGGACAACGTCATCAGAGTTATATTGATGCTGAGTTCCGTCATACCTCACGGGCTTAGGTATTGAGGAACAATATTGCTTATCTACACTGGAGTCTGCTGTATCACCCTACTGCTCCGGTTCCGATGATCCATCATCCGACATTCGATGGACCAAAGTTTGATGACCCGACTACTTTCGGATACTTTGATCCGACCACAGCCTACTTCGACCTACAGCCACCAACTCCAGCTGATGATGATGATGCTCAGATATGAGACAAGCATAAAGTCTAGTGTTTTGAGTTTTTAGTTGCTAGTGATGATGACCTATGTAGTTGTACTTGTAGCAGTCCAAACTCTCACAGTTGGACTTTTTATTAGTAGTTTTCAGCAGTCATAAACTCTTTTTAGTTATGACTTTTATGCACTTATGATGTAATTTTTCAGTTTCAATTTACGCTGGTTGAGTTTATCATTTCATTCCACTTCTGCTACTAGTTCTATTGTCTTATGACTTGTATAAATTTGGATATTACTCTTTCTCTTTTCTTGTCTGTGTTAAATTGTTGGCTCCACACATTGCGGGGGACCTACTCATTTTACGTCCATGACAAATGGGGAGAAGAGCAATACCAAAATCAAATTTCAAAAGATCAATCAAAGAACAAGTCAGGTATATTATTTTAAAGTTATATTTTAGCTATATTTTGGTATAGACTCAAGTTTGTCAATTATCAAAATGGGAGAGATTGTTAGCCCATTGCCTAATGGTCACACCTGATTTTGATAATCCACGACGACTTAAGTCGATACGCAAAATACCAACTGCTAATGTTTTTAGGTCATTGAAATCAATCAAAAGAACGTATTGCATCTACAACAAGCATTCAAGTCATCATCCAAAAACAAATTATAACGGAATCTAGATCGAGTCATTTTTTTTACATTTCTTCTATGTTTTTACCATTATTGAGTCTAGGATATAAAAGTGCAAAATCGATCAGATATTAGTGGCTTAGGTTAACTCCAGTCCATTCTTCCAAAAAGCCTACCTACACCTTAAAACTCTACATGTCCAAATAGCCCATAAATACCTATACAATTTGGCTATTCGAATTGAGTTCTGAAGTCACAGAACTCTAGTATAACTCTGACCGAGTTCGGTCAGATCAAATTTCAAATACAGTTTCCTCCAAATCTGTATCCAACGTTCGTTTATGAAATCATAGCATTCGAACTCTGCCTGAACTCTACCCAAGTTTGGTCAGGAAAAACACCTATAAATAGAGAAGATTTCACATTTCTAATCACTCATTCACTCTTCTTTATATCAATTCCTAAAGTGTTTTTCTAGTTATCTAAAGCTTTCATATTTCACCTATACTTGTCTTAGCTAAAGCCAGTAACGTCTTGTTCGGTTTAGAGTCTTTGGTTTACAGAGTTGTAAAGAGGTTACAATTCAAAAAAACATCTCAGTTTTTGGAGTCAATCGTGCGCTCGTCACCAAGCACGGTGTTGTGAAGTCGGTCGTGCACTTATCGCCAAGCACGGTGTTGTAAGAAGATGGCAAGCTCTTATTTAGCTTGTAAATAGTGGATTAACAGCGGGCAAGAGTACTCACGACTGCATTATTTCTTCGGAGGAAAACCAGTATATATCGCGGTATTCACTGAGTTTGATTTTCTATCTCTTACTGCTATTTAAATTATTGTCTCTTTATTGCTGCCATAGTTTATAACTGTTAATTTTTTAGTGATTATTTCTGCTGCACTTGCACACACTCTATTCACCCACTCTAGAGGTGCTCCACTGTCCTACAAGACTTGCTACTGACCTCAAAATTCAAAAGTCGAGTCTTCTTATGCGCCCGATCCTGGGTGCATCCACCCAAATCAACGTGCAAAGATCTTTGAGCCACGTACATGCACAACATGTCATTGACTCAGTACTATAATCCCCCTTCCTAAAATTTTAATATATCTTATTTTATTTTATTGAATTACGATTTTTAGATTTTTTTTATAAATAATTAATTAGTTAATTATTACGGTAGATAATTTTAGCCATGGTTAGGAATTGGAGTACAAGATGACTAGAAATTATGGCAGGGATAGTGCAGTTGCGTGCTTTGACTAGTGTATTAGCCCTGGTAGGGAAGGCCGAGCCATAGTGATGCACTAACTAGAAAAACTAGGCCAAATTGCGACTTAACCTCTATATATGTCTTAATCATTTGTTAATTATATTATTGACTTGTAGGAGACCCGGTTATGCCAATTTAGTCCGAACTGGACCCGGACCGAACCAAGCCCATGTAGGCATGCAGTGAGACCAAAGACGCCCGTGTAAACATATTTATGTATGTGCAAATACTTTGTATATATTTTGGGAAACGCCAAATAATTTCTAAATATAAATTATACGTATAATATAGATATTAATAAAATCAGATGGTATTTTAGTATATTGATACGAATTTCGGGAGCCCAGTAACGAGGGTATATGATATGTCCACCCAGAATCGACTATTGAATTATTTTAATTATTATTGGAATTATTATTATTATTTATGTTATTATTGTGGTTATTAAGTATAAATTATTTATTATTACTAGTTATTATTATTTATTCTTTATCAAAGATATATATAAATATATGTGTATATATTTATTAGGGCCTAAAATGGATCTAGACTAGAAAATGGTATTATGGAGTTGTTTAGACATATTATATGTAAAGATATATGTGTGTATGTGTATATATATATATATATATATATATATATATATATATATATATATATATATATATATATATAATATATATATATATATATATATATATATATATATAAGAAAATATATATATATATTACCATGTATACATATATGTGTATATATATATATAAATAGATATATATACATTAATTGTTGAATAACAGGAAAGAAGCAGGGGAAATCCCAGCCGCACAGTGACCCACACCCCTTTGAAACCGAACGGCAGCCGATAGGTATACGCGTGTATATAAGAATAGAGAGAGATCGAGATCGAGAGATGTGCAGCAAAACCCTAACCATAACCCGCACCCAGCCCTGGCGACCTCCCCACGCCGCCATAGGGGGATGTCGGCCGGCCAAAGTGCCGCCAGGCCGACCGAGCGTGCGGATGCAGCAGCGCGCACGCGGACAGCGCGACAGCAACAGCCCAATCCGACCCTACTTTCGTGATGGAACTCCCGCGACGCTTGATTGTTTTATGATCTACTTCTTCAGGTAGGATCCCGAACTATACACCTTCAATTACCTTCAGTTGGTTTTAATTCAAATAAATTGGATTGCCCGATAAATTGACTCAAAGTCGAGTAAAAACCTGTTTGGAAACAGGACATAAATTCAGTCCACGAACCCTATTTAGAAGACTGATTCATGACAGGTTATTTAGATTTCTCCAAATCCAATTACCATGATCATAGACAACCTATAGGCCTTCACAAACGTTTCTACAGAAGCCAAAATCATCGACTACGTGTCGAAAAATCGAATCCCAAAGTTTACCAAAAAAAAACTGTTTTAAAAACAATAAAATCCTTCGATACGACGTGCGTTCCGCCAATCCGGGTGACATGGTCGCAAACTGAAAGCATCGAAAGGTGCGTATCGGCTTCGTGGACGTGTGGGCTTTGACGGAATTCAAATTGGTTGCGTGTGCGCGACGAATTTGATGCGTATCCGTCGAAATTCACCATATCGACCACTTTGCACAAACTTCAATTACTTTGTGCACGTTCGTCAGATCGAGACGAAACTTACGCCAACAGGACCGTATCATTTTTTGGTCCTATATGCCAAGTTTGGTCCGATTCTGAGACAGTTGACCGGATCGCCGTTTGCGGGCCCCACGATCCAACTCAACGGGCGATTTTGTGCACGGCCCGCCAGAATCCAACTTTAGAAATACGGTTGGGTTCGTATCAAAAAACCGGACCTATAAACATATATTTTGATGAGTTTCGAGACTATAGACTTTGGCACGCTTTTCGGTACAAAGCGGGTCCAACGGCGGATACAGTTTTAACCCAAAATTACCGTTTTGCCCCTGTGTCCAGAACTGGACTTAAGGACTGGCAATTCTAGCTAATTTGACTATTCTTAAAATATTTGTAATATTTATTTCAGCATCCGGAGACTTTTGCATGTGTTGACTATTGTGGCCCATTGAGTGGTATATTATTATCGGTTTCACCAGCACAGGACCTCAGACAAGTACACTTTTTGATTGTTTTTTGATTCATAGTAGTCTATACAATTCATGTTTATATATATATCTTGCTGCTTGTTGACACGCTCATCACACGAGAATTAGTATCATTGATCTCTATTTACTATATTTCGTGATTATCGAGTTTTTGTGTTTTGTGATTTGTTCGAGTCCATGAGTACTAGTCGGAAGGGAAAATATCTTAGTAGACGTGTGAACTATCCCTTACCCATCCCACGATGTCTATTCTTGAATAATAGTAGCTGCACTCGACACGTGCAGGGTGCCAAATTTACCCCTTGCCGTTCACATGTCGAAACTGATATTTCAAAACACAAAGATAGTGGTCCTTTATTTGTTTTCCTTGTTTTCTTTACCGCTTGCCATGACATCAATTA
Organism: Iris pallida; assembly: GCA_029216955.1. Taxonomy (NCBI): domain Eukaryota; kingdom Viridiplantae; phylum Streptophyta; class Magnoliopsida; order Asparagales; family Iridaceae; genus Iris; species Iris pallida. The sequence continues at coordinate 9,668 of JANAVB010023442.1, read as the reverse complement.
CTTTGTAGTTTTCATTCCACATATGTTATTTTCATGTCTTGTGAATTCTATTGTATTTTTGATTTGTCGTCGGTTTGTGTGCTTGTTCCATTCCTGACTGAAAACCAATATTTTTCAGGTTAGCTGTGGCATCATCTAGCTTTGGAAGATACGGGTGTACTGGCAAGCAGAAACCTAGAGATTAGATAAATGTAGTATCATTTTCATTAAATGTCAGAACCTTGTATTTTCTCTAAATATAAATGTTGTAAATATTGTAATCAATTAAGAAATGTGAATGAGTAATAAAATTTATTTTGAGCATTTATTTATTGCGGGCTTGACAGCGTTCTACCGCCGACTCTGCGCGTAGGCTGGCTTGGACACGTCTCATATCTGAAAAGCTAGTGCAGGTCGTGACAAGTTTTGTGTGGCCCACGCAGGTCAGTTTTTCCAAATTGTGTGAACTCATGGTAGTACCATATTAGTCGTACTACTACGAGCCTACAACTAGGAAATGCTCATTCACAATTAGGAGTAAATCAATTTTAAGAGAATGGTTAGGACTAAGAGTCCCTAATTTAATTCGACATTTAGGTAGTTAAGGTTTCTACATAGGTCTCACTTGATGACTTTTATAGAAGGATACACTATCGCATTTTGATTCGACGGTATTTCTAAGGAGGGTAGATTCTATCATCTTCCCGAAAGTTTGAAAATATCCTTTTATTTATTAGTTTGAATTAAAATGTAATTTTTAGAATTTTAAATATTTATTATAGAAGGCCTTAGTCACGGTTAAGTTTTTGGAGTGCAAGATAACCAAGAATTTTGGCACTGAGAGTGTGGTCGAGTGCTTTGACTAGTGTTCTAGCCATGGTAGAGGTGCCGAGTCATAGGAGTACACTAACTTGGAAAACCAGGCCAAATCGTGAATAACTCTAGGAATAATTTAATTACTTATTATTAAAATTATTGGCTTTTAGAAGTCCTGTTGTTCTAAACTAGCCCGAGTCCAACCCAAGTCCTAGTGGTCATGTAGAGCGACCAACGTCGTCCATGTAGATATATAGATGCGTATATATATTGGTAGTTCATTTCTAGTATTGTGAATAATTTCTATAAATTATATATTGAATATATAATATTATATATATATATATATATATATATATATATATATATATATATTATATATAATATATATATATATTTATATATATATATTTATATATATATATAGATATATATATTATATATATATATATTTATATATATATATATTATATATATATATATATATATATATATATATTATTGCTATTTAAATTTATATTTTACTTGAAATATGATAACCTTCTCTGACAATGACATTGTGGGATTTTTGGAATTTACTTAGGCTATACATATATACTTATGTATAAATATATCATAATAGGTAGACATAGTACTTTTTACATATTTTTCCCTCGATCTTGGATATTAGAGAAATATAAATTTAAGTTTACATTTCTTTTGCCTTCGGTCATTGTCACGCCCCAGAACCAGAATACTGGAGAGCGGGGGCAGACATAGCCAGCTACATATATGAAATGGAATTCATCTCGCTATACGGTCACGGCTGTCTAGATACATGAGGGTTTATCTACAAGCCAACAGTCTCTTAAGGTCATGAACAAGCCTAGTGTCTCAATCACAAGTAAGTAAGTAAAAGTCACAAGATGTATGATCATTAAATATACAATAGTAAGGCGTCCCAAATATTACATATTCAGTTGATCATGAAGCTAGTCGTTACAAAATGTCAGGACTAGCAAGAGTTTAGTCATACATGATCAACCCTAGGATCTGTTAATCATGTTACAGCCCGTAGGCAGACAGTAAGTAAGTGCAATCGAGCTAAACAGGTGCTCGTCGGCTAAACGCCTCAAAAGAATATTTTTACAAGGGAGTGAGAGAGCAAAATAAAACCCACTCGTTGCCGGGATTCCTTCTAGTGTTCACCATCTGGCAGGAAGGTTGGGAGATCCTCGGTAGCTGCTCCAAAATCTGGCCACATAAAACCAGCTGGTTAGACCCCAGAAAGAGCAAGTGCCACAAAGGAGGCTTCACTTAAGAACTAAAACCAGCAATCAGCACAAGATAAAAGTAAGAACTAGAAATAAAGAAAATACACCAGGATGATATACGACGAGATAACCATGGAACTATTCAGATAACTAGGTTACAACCCGTTAACCAAACAAGGACCGGGTTGTAACCCTTCGTCTGAACAGAACTTGGAATTCTTACCATTTATCGATAAAATAAATACAAGCATTATGGTCATTCAATAATCTGGAACAGGATCAGGGCAAGACTAGACTGGTTAGACTCCGTCCAATCACTTCACGGCCAAGCAAGAATTACGGCTTGATACTTTAACTAACTAGAGTTGTCACAAGCCTAATTACTAACAAGATGCAGTAAGATTATTCCACAGCCACAAGCCCTGCAGACCATCCAGGTTACCCGGGTTAAAAGATTAGAGTTGAATTCAGCTGGGTACATCGTCCAGGAAACGAATGTACCCTTAGGTAGCTTGAAGGGTGCAACACATGACAGTGTGCTGGAAATGTGTCCTACTCGACGGCAGGCTACAGATCCCAAGGCGTGCCCAGGTAACGGGATTGCCTGTAGCTGAGAAATCTCGTCATGACTAATGTATTAATCTAGTTATTAGCCTTAGTCCATTTTAGTAGGTACTCCTGACCGTGTTACTCAAGAGTTCCTGTCCTAGACATGATGCAAGACGGGACTGGTTTATTTATACAAACACAATCGGCCACGGTGTCCAGATTAATTATACAGATCATGTCATGTCAGGTAGCCTTCGCAACAGCTATTCGAGATAATTATGTCAGGTTATCATGCCAAGTGTACTTGTCAGGAGTGCGCCACGACGGGCCACTATCAGGTCATGTCAAGTTATTATGTCAGGAGTGCACCACTACGGGTCACTATCACGTCATACTCAATTATCAATTCCAAACATATCAAGTAAATTTGTGATTATCAAGTTCAGGACAAAAGGCGTAAGGATATAAAATGGACGTTAAATATCTAATAAAATATCAATATACAGGGCTATAGAAGATCCAGGGTAAGTAGGGTCAGGTCCAGTTGCGCCTAAACATCAGGTTGCGCCTGAGTCAGACTGCGCTCAAGTCAGGCTGCGCTCAAGTCAGGATACGCTCAAGTCAGGGTACGCAAGACATACTCTTCCAAAAGGCAGCGTATGTACTCCATACGACTCCTCTTCAAGGCAGCGTATGAGGTCCATACGACTCATCATCAAGGCAGCGTATGAGGTCCATACGATTCCTCATCAAGGCAGCGTATGAAGTCCATACGACTCCTTGTCAAGGCAGCGTATGAGGTCCATACGACTCCTCATCAAGGCAGCGTATGAGGTCCATACGACTCCTTGCCAAGGCAGCGTATGCAAGACATACGCTTCCAAAAGGCAGCGTATGAGTCAGACTGCGCTACGCTAAAGAGCACGTGCAGCTCAGTGGCGCAAGCTAAAAAGCTCGTGCACACTGCTCACTGTCTTCTCCAAATCAGCAAGAACTCCATAGTTTGAACCCAAAGCTTCAAAAGTCCATACTTGGTCAAAATAAGTCCAAATCCAACTTTTCAAAGGTCAAAATTGGGTAGAATAAAATTCTCTACAACATGGAACCATCAAAACTTGAAAACAAAGAAGTTTGATAGATCAAAACCACCAAAATCCGAAAATAACTAATTTCTAGATCTACAAAAATTAAAGCCTCAAAATGGAAAATGACAAGTTCTAATGTGTCTTAGAAACATGAGGAGAAGCTAATGGAACAATAAATTGGGCTCTCTTGTGGAAGCAAGTTGCACTTGCCTAGACCTCTCTCTCCCTCTCTTTGGTAGGTAAGGAAGTAATGGTGGAGAAGATGATAAATGAAGAGAAAGAAGAAGAATAGGTAATAAATATGAGTGGTGGTGGTAGGTAGGGGGTTCACCCCTTGGTTCATGATGAACCAAGAGCAATCCCAAACCAAGAATAAACCAAGTCCAGGGAGGAAATTAAGCAAGGAAATCATGCAATACAAGAATAAATACGTACACGTATTCTAGAAATACGTAATACGAACCACAGACATTACAACTCTACCCACCTTAAAAGAATTCCGTCCTCGGAATTTAATCAAGAGGCTAGAGGAGCAATGACAAGCTACATTAATCACATGCAAGCTATAACTAGGCACACAATCACTCATTCAAGCAAGGAATCGAAGGCATGAGGCATAAGAAGACATTATACCTCACGAGTCAAACAAGTCGGGATATCGCGATCGGATATCATCCTCACGCTCCCACGTTGACTCACCCAAAGAGCGATGAACTCAAGCAACACGAACTAAACTGATAGTCTTGCGCTTGAGGTCTCTCTCTCTTTGGTCAAACAGGGACACGGGCCTCTCCTCATACGAAAAGGTTGGTACCAATAACCATTTTCGAATGATCTAGGTCATGGCTCGGGCCCGGGATATACCGTTGTAATTAGGATACATGAAACATGATATGTGTCCCGTATAACGATGGCAGAAAGCAAGACAATAGGACACAGATACCTCTCTGCCGATTCTGAGTCTGAGCTTAGACCAGGACATACTGTTGGGATTCCTGCTGCTGGAATACTTGGGTCTGAGGCGGCAATGGCCTCGGGGGCTGGTACTGCTGTTGTTGCTGTACTGGTGTTGGTGCTGGTGCTGGTCCCCTTACCGAGGGACTAGAGAAGGCCGATGATGAACTGGCCCTATTCGGACAGGACCCTATCTTGTGGTCCAGTGCCCCACAAGCCAAACACAATCCCTGTGCTCTGCGACACTCCGAAACAACGTGTCCGGGCTTCCCACAATAAGTGCAGCCCATTGCGGAAGACTGCTTCTGCCTCTGTTACGGAGGGGACGTCGGGGCTGAATGCTGAATCGACGTTACTGAGGCCGCCTGCCTCGGAGTTCCAATTGTCAAAGCCCTGACTGCCGGGGCTGGTGCTGTCGACTGGGTCATCTGGCCATGAGATCGCTTCCGACCTCTGGTCCTGTCCACTATCCTGTGGGAGGTATACTCATGCCTCCTGGCTGCCCTCAACACTGCATCAAAAGTCTGATGCTCAACTGCTCTACTGCCAACAAAATTTCGAGGTGGAGCCCTTGCTGGAATCGCTGAGCTCTGTCAAACTCGGTCGCTACCAAGGTGGGAGCAAACCGACTAAGCCTGGAGAACTCGGCCGCATATCCATCGACCGTTCTGCCTCCTTGCTCCAGATTGGTGAACTTGGTCTGTAGATCGTACCGAGCCACCGCATCGAAGTACTTAGTCTGGAATCTCTTTCTGAATAGTGCCCATGGAATGGGTGCTGCTACTCCAATGGCCTGTGCTGCCCACCAGCTGCGGGCAAGATCCAATAACTGCAGGCACACAACGGCCACCATCTCGTCCTCCGGGGTTTTGGCTGCCTCTAGAATGACTTCAGTATCCTGGAGCCATGCATCAGCAGCAATCGCATCTTCACTACCATCGAAGAAGGGAGGGTTCAAGCGCTTGAAACTGTTGGCTGTACTGTTCCTTGGATGACCGCCTCTGTTCAGAGCATCTTCCACTGTCTGGTGCAAGGCATCGCCTCTACGATCCTGGGAAGCTAACAATGATCTGATGAGACCCACCAAAGTGCCATCATCAGGATCTGCAGGCTGGACTGGCTGAACTGGCGGCTCTCCTCCAATAGGTACGACTCGGGAGGCTGCTCCTGAGTGCTGGGCCTGATCTTCTGGTTGCTGCTGGTCCACGGGAGGTGATCCTCCTTGCTGATCGGCAGGTCCATGAACAATGCCGCTGAAGAAGACGACATAGGGAACAATAAGGAAGGACCAGGATAGATCAACGATACAAGCATATGATCAGGACAAGAATCCAGGAATTCAGAAGATACGAGCAGAGATCAAGAACGAATACTGATTGAGACATCTATTCGGTAAACCCTCATATATCTTGATTTACAAGACCTGCATGGGCCACCACTTAAACCATGTCACGCCCCCGAACCAGAATATTGGAGAGCGGGGGCAGACATAGCCAGCTACGTATATGAAATGGAATCCATCTCGCTATACGGTCACGGCTGTCTAGATACATGAGGGTTTATCTATAAGCCAACAGTCTCTTTAGGTCATGAACAAGCCTAGTGTCTCAATTACAAGCAAGTAAGTAAAAGTCACAAGATGTATGATCATTAAATATACAATAGTAAGGCGTCCCAAACATTACATATTCAGTTGATCATGAAGCTAGTCGTTACAAAATATCAGGACTAGTAAGAGTTTAGTCAAACATGATCAACCCTAGGATCTGTTAATCATGTTACAGCCCGTAGGCAGACAGTAAGTAAGTGCAATCAAGCTAAACAGGTGCTCGTCGGCTAAACGCCTCAAAAGAATATTTTTACAAGGGAGTGGGAGAGCAAAATAAAACCCACTCGTTGCCGGGATTCCTTCTAGTGTTCACCATCTGGCAGAAAGGTTGGGAGATCCTCGGTAGCTGCTCCAAAATCTGGCCACACAAAACCAGCTGGATCATACCCCAGAAAGGGCAAGTGCCACAAAGGAGGCTTCACTTAAGAACTAAAACCAGCAATCAGCACAAGATAAAAGTAAGAACTGGAAATAAAGAAAATACACCAGGATGATATACGACGAGATAACCATGGAACTATTCAGATAACCAGGTTACAACCCATTAACCAACAAGGACCGGGATTGTAACCCTTCGTCTGAACAGAACTTAGAATTCTCACCATTTATCGATAAAATAAATACAAGCATTCTGGTCATTCAATAATCTGGAACAGGATCAGGGCAAGACTAGACTGGTTAGACTCCGTCCAATCACTTCACGGCCAAGCAAGAATTACGGCTTGATACTTTAATTAACTAGGGTTGTCACAAGCCTAATTACTAACAAGATGCAGTAAGATTATTCCACAGCCACAAGCCCTGCAGACCATCCAGGTTACCCGGGTTAAAAGATTAGAGTTGAATTCAGCTGGGTACATCGTCCAGGAAACGAATGTACCCTTAGGTAGCTTGAAGGGTGCAACACATGACAGTGTGCTGGAAATGTGTCCTACTCGACGGCAGGCTACAGATCCCAAGGCGTGCCCAGATAACGGGATTGCCTGTAGCTGGGAAATCTCGTCATGACTAATGTATTAATCTAGTTATTAGCCTTAGTCCATTTTAGTAGGTACTCCTGACCATGGTACTCAGGAGTCCCTGTCCTAGACATGATGCAAGACAGGACTGGTTTATTTATACAAACACAATCGCCCACGGTGTCCAGATTAATTATACAGATTATGTCATGTCAGGTAGCCGTCGCAACAGCTATTCGAGATAATCATGTCAGGTTATCATGCCAAGTGTACTTGTCAGGAGTGTGCCACAACGGGCCACTATCAGGTCATGTCAGGTTATTATGTCAGGAGTGCACCACTACGGATCACTATCACGTCATGCTCAATTATCAATTCCAAAATATCAAGTAAATTCGTGATTATCAAGTTCAGGACAAAAGACGTAAGGATATAAAATAGACGTTAAATATCTAATAAAATATCAATATACAGGGCTATAGAAGATCCAGGGTAAGTAGGGTCAGGTCCAGTTGCGCCTAAACATCAGGTTGCGTCTGAGTCAGACTGCGCTCAAGTCAGGCTGCGCTCAAGTCAGGCTACGCTCAAGTCAGGGTACGCAAGACATACGCTTCCAAAAGGCAGCGTATGTACTCCATACGACTCCTCTTCAAGGCAGCGTATGAGGTCCATACGACTCCTCATCAAGGCAGCGTATGAGGTCCATACGACTCCTCATCAAGGCAGCATTTGAGGTCCATACGACTCCTTGTCTAGGCAGCGTATGAGGTCCATACGACTCCTCATCAAGGCAGCGTATGAGGTCCATACGACTCCTTGCCAGACAGCGTATGCAAGACATACGCTTCCAAAAGGCAGCGTATGAGTCAGACTGCGCTACGCTAAAGAGCGCACGCAGCTCAGTGGCACAAGCTAAAAAGCTCGCGCACACTGCTCACTGTCTTCTCCAAATCAGCAAGAACTCCATGGTTTGAACCCAAAGCTTCAAAAGTCCATAACTTGGTCAAAATAAGTCCAAATCCAACTTTTTAAAGGTCAAAATTGGGTAGAATAAATTCTCTACAACATGGAACCATCAAAACTTGAAAACAAAGAAGTTTGATAGATCAAAACCACCAAAATCCGAAAATAACTAATTTCTAGATCTACAAAAATTAAAGCCTCAAATGGAAAATGACAAGTTCTAATGTGTCTTAGAAACATGAGGTGAAGCTAATGGAACAATAAATTTGGGCTCTCTTGTAGAAGCAAGTTGTACTTGCCTAGACCTCTCTCTCCCTCTCTTTGGTAGGTAAGGAAGTAATGGTGGAAAAGATAATAAATGAAGAGAGAGAGAGAAGAATAGGTAATAATATGAGTGGTGGTGGTAGGTAGGGGGTTCATCCCTTGGTTCATGATGAACCAAGAGCAATCCCAAACCAAGAATAAACCAAGTCCAGGGAGGAAATTAAGCAAGGAAATCATGCAATACAAGAATAAATACGTACACGTATTCCAGAAATACGTAATACGAACCACAGGCATTACAGTCATTTCTTCCCTAATCATGATCGTTTGTACAACTTTATCTTATGTCTTTTCTAAACATCGCCATATCATAAGTTCGTATCACTTATATTCTTTTCCTTGGACCTAAGGAATTATTTTTAAAAAATAACTTCTCACTCAATTGTCTATTAATCTCGAGTTAAGTTTTGGATTCAAAAATTTTTTCTCAATCGTTGAATCTAGAATATCCGTGAAATAAGGATTATAATATTTTACTTAGTTTGGCTTCGATCATTACCCTTCCTAATCAATTGTTTTCTTTTCAAGAAGCTGATCTTATACTTGAAGAACAGATACTTGCACTTTTTCTATCTTTATCAACTTGTATGATATTTTAAACTCCTTTGATATTCTAGGGGATATAGTTGGAATAATTTTGATGACTTACGATGATAAGACAGCAGCGTACTGTCGTCACTTATTTGAATTATCAAGACTATGGGTTCACTGCAGCCAGCAGCACACTGGCGTGGTATGACCCCTAAGTTGAAATAATTTCAAGTAAGCGTGGGTGATCGAAAATTGCCTGGGAAGCACAGTAACCAAGACATTGCCACTGGTGCAGCATCTGCCTAGGAAGCACAGTATTAACTGCACACCTCTTTTTTTTCTAATCGAAGCAGATGCGTCGACGGAACAAGGGCACAGTCATCTTCTGAGCATGAGCTTTGATGTGCAGGAGAAAACCTTATATGCTGGGTTGGGACCTCCTAGAGGAGAAGGCCCCTCCATCCCAGAACCAACTCCTACTCTCTCAGCCGCCAAAGGTGTACTACTTCAGCAGCTGGCTTGTCAGACCGATCTTCGATAGCTTATTCGGCTAACCTATCAACAGCTTCTCTGGCCAACTCTCCAGTGGCTGTCTCGACTGGCTCTTCAGCAGTCTCTTCGATTGGTTCATCAGTGGTCTCTTCGA